>JAJOZX010002901.1:0-187500 GCA_023014485.1 Bathynomus jamesi | reverse complement strand
GATGCTAAGGGCGTGGAGAAACATTGATGAAAAAATGGCCTTCTTAGTGGGGGTGTCATGTCCCGAGTAAAAGTGTACGTAGGACAAATTGTTTGTTGTTTTCCGATAGATACTAAACTTAAAACCTGGGCTTTCCCTATGTACCCGCACATCCAAAAATGGGATTGAATTGTCTTGTTCCACTTCTAAAGTAAACTTAATGGAGGGGACTTGATCATTTAACTGAAGGAGGAAGTTATCCAGGTCACGATTCATGGGCCAGATACACAAAATATCGTCGACGTACCGCAACCAAGGGATGCCAACCCCCAGGATTCTCGGAATGTAAGTAATTTCGAAAAACTCCATATAAATATTGGAGAGGAGGGGCGATAAGGGGTTGCCCATGGCCATCCCAAACACTTGTTGATAATACTCGTTATTGAAAGTGAATTTACAGTCTTTGATACAAAGCTTAATAAGTTCCAAAACAATGTGTGAAGGTAGTGGCAGGTCGTACTTATGTAATTCTTGGGAGAGAAAGTCAAGCATATCATCAATCGGCACTTCTGTAAACAATGAACAAACGTCAAAACTGATCAATCTATCGTTAGTTTCAGTACGTGCATTATTCAATTTTTCAGTAAGATCCATGGAATTTTTTACATGTGAATCAGAGATAGTTCCGAGAATGGGGGACAAGACTTTGACAAGCCATTTGGAGAGTTTATAAGTAATAGAGCCCACCGAGCTAATAATAGAGCGCATAGGGTTGCCAGGTTTATGGGTTTTAATAAGACCGTAAAGGTAGGGCAGAGAAGGTGAAGTGGACATGAAAAGAGGAATTAAGTCCTTATGATCTTTGAGAATGCGTTTCAAGCCACTATTAAATGATTTGATGACGTCATCCTGCGGGTTCTTCCTAAGTTTGCTGTATGTGGCGGGGTCCTGAAGAAGCTCGTTCATCTTTCCGATGTAGTCCACTTTGTCCATAATAACTAAAGCAGACAAGGCTAACACCATAGTTATTATGGACAAAGTGGACTACATCGGAAAGATGAACGAGCTTCTCCAGGACCCCGCCACATACAGCAAACTTAGGAAGAACCCGCAGGATGACGTCATCAAATCATTTAATAGTGGCTTGAAACGCATTCGCAAAGAACATAAGGACTTAATTCCGCTTTTCATGTCCACTTCACCTTCTCTGCCCTACCTTTACGGTCTTATTAAAACCCATAAACCTGGCAACCCTATGCGCCCTATTATTAGCTCGGTGGGCTCTATTACTTATAAACTCTCCAAATGGCTTGTCAAAGTCTTGTCCCCCCATTCTCGGAACTATCTCTGATTCACATGTAAAAAATTCCATGGATCTTACTGAAAAATTGAATAATGCACGTACTGAAACTAACGATAGATTGATCAGTTTTGACGTTTGTTCATTGTTTACAGAAGTGCCGATTGATGATATGCTTGACTTTCTCTCCCAAGAATTACATAAGTACGACCTGCCACTACCTTCACACATTGTTTTGGAACTTATTAAGCTTTGTATCAAAGACTGTAAATTCACTTTCAATAACGAGTATTATCAACAAGTGTTTGGGATGGCCATGGGCAACCCCTTATCGCCCCTCCTCTCCAATATTTATATGGAGTTTTTCGAAATTACTTACATTCCGAGAATCCTGGGGGTTGGCATCCCTTGGTTGCGGTACGTCGACGATATTTTGTGTATCTGGCCCATGAATCGTGAACTGGATAACTTCCTCCTTCAGTTAAATGATCAAGTCCCCTCCATTAAGTTTACTTTAGAAGTGGAACAAGACAATTCAATCCCATTTTTGGATGTGCGGGTACATAGGGAAAGCCCAGGTTTTAAGTTTAGTATCTATCGGAAAAAAAAAACAATTTGTCCTACGTACACTTTTACTCGGGACATGACACCCCCACTAAGAAGGCCATTTTTTCATCAATGTTTCTCCGCGCCCTTAGGATCGCCAGTCCGGAATACATCGATGCCGAATTGGAAAAAATCAACGGTATTGGAAGTGATCTGTGTTACCCATCTGCGTTTGTGGAATCTTGTCTCAACAAGGCAAAACGAACTTTCTATCGTGTCAATAATAACACTCGTACTTTGTCAAAAAAAAATATTTTAGTACTTCCATTTTTCCCCGGCTTTTTAGGCATTGCTAATGTACTTAAACTTTTGGATATTAATGTAGTATTTTCATATAACAATATTGTGAAAAATATCATAGTAAAAAATAGCCCTACCAATAATTCAGGCATTATCTATAAAATTGGGTGTAAACAATGTGATTCCTTTTACATAGGTCAGACGGGAAAGGATTTGCACACACGTATAAAACAGCATCAATATTCCGTTAGAACGGGACAGTTGTCTAGTGCTCTTTTTGTCCATTTGTCAGAGTTATCCCACTTTATTGATTGGAATAATGCTTCAGTTTTATTTCATTCTAGCAACATTGTCAATAGAAATATTCTTGAGTCTGCCATTATCCAACTTTCAAATAACTTCAACATAAGCAAAGGTCTTTTTCAACTCGATCCTGTTGTTTTGAATTCCTTCAAAACAAATTTAGATAAAAAGGGTAGGACGCTAAATCTTTGGTAAACTTGTACGCTACTTTATTAACTTTTAATCTTCATTTTATTTTTATATATATCGAAACTTGACTCTAAAAGGCAAAGTGTTAAAACCCGGGCAGATTTCAGTATAAATTTGTATTTTTTTGTATATTTTTTATAATTCATTTGATCTTGTGCTAAAAATCGATATTTTCCTTACAAATCTGTTTGCCTCTTTGTTAATCCTCTAATTTTTAATTTTTAAGTTTTATTTTTACTTCTCCGTTTATTGCATATATATATATATATATATATAGTATGTGTGTAGATATGTATGTGTATATATATATATATATATGTGTTTGTGTGTATGTATGTTATTTATTTATTTTTTCTTTCTGTAACCTATATATAGGCCGTAACCTTTTATGTACTTCAGTGTTCCTGAGGATGTCATTAGACGAAAGCGCTTGAGCACCTTTTTGTGTTTCCTTTCCTTCGTGGTTTTATTCATCATATATATATATATATATATATATATATATATATATATATATATATATATATACACACATATATATATATATACACACTGTGTATATATATTATATTAGTGGTGGACCGGATGTCAGTTTTTCAACATCTGCGGATGCGGATTTTTTATTTCAATATCCGCGTATGCGGATGCGGATATTTAGTTAATGTATCAATATAATATAGAATTATGAATATATGACATAATTTTTCAAATTTCGTGATATTACTATTATGGCAGGCAATGCATAAGAATTAAAATTAATATTAATGTTTTCATTATGATAAAAATAATAACTTTCTCAAGAGTTTCAGCCACAGAAAATTGAATGAAAGAAGTTTCATTCAATTTTTTGTGTTACCAAGTATTTATATTTTAAGATTTATATATTTGTTTGTTCATTAATAATAATACTTTACATGAAATGTGCATGACTGGGCCTTATAAGCTACTTTCTAAGGTAATTTAATTGTAAATTGCATAATTTATTAAAAGTAATATCCGCATAACATCCGTAGTCAGAAGTGCGGATGCGGATGTTAAAAATGATGCGGATATCCGGTCCACCACTAATATATATATATATATATATATATATATCATTATCCAAGGATTTGTGGTGAGAAGGAAGAAAACAACCGGGATGTAAAGTACAGAAGTTAGTGTAAAGGAGAAAAGGCAAAATGTAAAGCGTACACATCCATTCATACAGGCGTCCTCGTAGACGGCCATACCTCCACATGGCAAAATTTCGCACCTGCGGCGCCTCGTACGCTATGCTTGGTTGCGTTTCCAGGCCTTGTCAGAAATAAAAGACACAAACTTACATACTTCTAACAAACCTCCTCCATTCCAACTGACTTGCAGCCATTTCTCGTGCATCACCAAGATCAAGTCCACGCTTACTCACTCAATCATTCACCATGTCCACCCATCTTCTCAGTCTTCCTCTCCTCCTCCTACCTTCCCAAACGCTTTTACATACTTTTTTCACAACTTTATCTCCCATTCTTTCAACATATCCAAACCAACGAGTAGAATGGGTCACTTGGAGGAGGGTAGTTGTCATGGAAACGAAGGGAGTGCCAGTGCCAAGAAGGTAAAAGAAGGAGAAACTGATGTAAGTAAAAAATAGAGGTAACGAAAAAAGAGGGGAATAAAGGGGAAAAAGATAAGAGAGGGCAAGAGGAGAGAAGAGCAAACTGGTTGACAACTGTAAATAGAGGGTTTCATAAGGAGGCTAGTCATAAAGTAAAAATAAATATAAAATAAATTTGTGTACACACACACACACACACACACACACACACACACACACAACACACACATATATATATATATATAATATATATATATATATATGATGAATAAAACCACGAAGGGAAAAGAAACAAAGTGGTGCTCAAGCGCTTTCGTCTAATGACATCCTCAGGAACACTCAGTGTTCCTGAGGATGTCATTAGACGAAAGTGCTTGAGCACCACTTTGTGTTTCTTTTCCCTTCGTGGTTTTATTCATCATAAATAATTTTCACGTGTCACTTTCGTGAAATAATTTTCATATATATATATATATATATATATGAAAATTATTTCACGAAAGTAACACGTGAAAAATATTTATGATGAATAAAACCACGAAGGAAAGGAAACACAAAACGGTGCTCAAGCGCTTTCGTCTAATGACATCCTCAGGAACACTGAAATACATAAAAGGTTCCGGCCTATATATAGGTTACAGAAATATAAATAAATAACATACATACACACAAACACATATATATATATATATATATATATATATATATATATAATATATATATATATATATATATAATATATACATACATATCTACACACATACACATATATATACATATATATGCGATAAACGGAGAAGTAAAAATAAAACTTAAAAATTAAGGATTAGAGGATTAACAAAGAGGCAAATCGATTTTTAGCACAAGATCAAATGAGTTATAAAAATAATACAAATTTATACTGGAGATACGCCCGGGTTTAACACTTGCCTTCTTAGAGTCAAGTTTCGATATATATAAAAATAAATTGAAGATTAAAAGTAAATAAAGTAGCTTACAAGTTTACCAAAGATTGAGTGTCCTACCCTTTTTATCTAGGTTTGTTTTAAAGGAATTCAAAACAACAGGATCGAGTTGAAAAAGACCTTTGCTTATGTTGAAGTTATTTGAAAGTTGGATAATGGCAGACTCAAGAATATTTCTATTGACAATGTTGCTAGAATGAAATAAAACTGAAGCATTATTCCAATCAATACAGTGGGATAACTCTGACAAATGGACAAAAAGAGCACTGTTCCGTCAGAACAGGACAGTTGTCCTGTGCTCTTTTTGTCCATTTGTCAGAGTTATCCCACTGTATTGATTGGAATAATGCTTCAGTTTTATTTCATTCGAGCAATATTGTCAATAGAAATATTCTTGAGTCTGCCATTATTCAACTTTCAAATAACTTCAACATAAGCAAAGGTCTTTTCAACTCGATCCTGTTGTTTTGAATTCCTTTAAAACAAACCTAGATAAAAAGGGTAGGACACTCAATCTTTGGTAAACTTGTAAGCTACTTTATTTACTTTTAATCTTCAATTTATTTTTATATATATCGAAACTTGACTCTAAGAAGGCAAGTGTTAAACCCGGGCGTATCTCCAGTATAAATTTGTATTATTTTTATAACTCATTTGATCTTGTGCTAAAAATCGATTTGCCTCTTTGTTAATCCTCTAATCCTTAATTTTTAAGTTTTATTTTTACTTCTCCGTTTATCGCATATATATGTATATATATGTGTATGTGTGTAGATATGTATGTATATATAATATATATGTATATGTGTTTGTGTGTATGTATGTTATTTATTTATATTTCTGTAACCTATATATAGGCCGGAACCTTTTATGTATTTCAGTGTTCCTGAGGATGTCATTAGACGAAAGCGCTTGAGCACCGTTTTGTGTTTCCTTTCCTTCGTGGTTTTATTCATCATATATATATATATATATATATATATATATATATATAGTGTGTGTGAGTGTGTGAGAAGTCATATTATGGACTTTAACAACCACCAAATATAAAAAAAATCAAATTTTTGTGTGTGTATATATATATATATATATATATATATATATATATATATATATATATATATATAATAAACAGGAACACGAGAGAAAAAATAAACATCCTTCAAGGTTTAATAGTACCAACGTTTCGAAATGTACTAATTCCATCTTCAGGGCTAAAACAATAAAATGCCAAATCACATAAAATACAAATTCCTTAATAACAATTTGAAATAAAGTTAAAAATTATAAAAAGTAGCAAAGAAAATGTAAAACATTAAAACTAAACGGTAAATAAATGAAATTAAAAAGGTACAATTATAAAATGTAGCTAGGAAAAATATAAAAGCATTAAAACTAAAAGGTAAATAAATAAAATATACCTTAACTAAAACAGCAGAGCTACCGATAACAGTGCCCAACCAAAAAAATTTTTTTTTGCTGTTAAAATTTTATCTGTGGAATACGCAAATCTGTGCATTAAATCTAAAGGTCATGTACAACATATTAAAATCTTGGGTATCTGTGATGTTAGTGAAGAGCAAGGTGAAAGGTTCCACCAAGATATCAAAGTGATGGAAGAACGATACCAAGGAAGATGGGATACCCATATGATGGCTGACTACTGCTGGAGCCTGCAAAGAGATTCTCTCATTCTAGGAAGTCCTATAAGAGAAAATTTATCAGCACTGAAAAGTAAGAAAACAAGAAAAAGACAATGTTAAGAAAACTGGTCCCGTGCTTGCTTTAATATGGATTCATTTTTTGCTTATTTAAACACTTTTAATCACTTTGTGTCAATATTACCATTGTATATTAAAGTTCACTCCCTGCACAATTGTTTACTTTTCCATGCTGATTCTGAGTATCTAAAAACTTATTTTTTGAAAAGAAAAAAAATTGGGCATAACCCTGCCAAAATGCGATATCTCCAAAATATCCGTATTTGATTGCTCGAAAACCTGACGTGATAGGCAAAAACTAAGGTGATTTTTTAAATCAGCACACCAAAGTTACCTAAAAACAGGTGTTAGAATTAAATCAGCAAAATTGGTGTTGGGCAGTGTAATTCATCAGAATTTAGGTCTGGTTTTAATTTATAAATAAACAAAGATTCCATAATTTCGAGCTTAAGGTCAGAGCTTCCGGCAGTAAGTACGGCGAAATTAGACTGTGAAATTGGGTGGTTATTGTTGTGTGAATGGTCACAAATGAGAGAATTAGGTGGTTTGCCAAGAGGTAAATTTGTACGGACCGATTTACCGAGATGTTCGTAAATACAGGATTTTAAGTGTCTTTTAGTTTTACCTATATATGACCCCATACAGTGGCCACACTTGTATTGGTAAACTATGGATGACTTAAATAGTGTAGGAATAACATCCTTGTATTTAAATAAATGATAAATCGATTTAGACGGGGTGAATATAATTTTTATACATAATTGTGGGTAGAATTCTCGAGCAATTTTAAAAGTTTGTTTCTAATGTTAAAACTTGAGGTTCCCATATAAGGCAAAGTGAAATACAGGATATCTTTGGGGACTGTAATTACGTCTCTAGTTGTGGGGTTTATTAGTCTTTTAAGGTTTTGCCTATTGTAGTCTCCACCAATCTAGAAGGAAAATTATTCTTGATAAGGAGTTTTCGGTTGAAATCTCGTTCATCGTGTAGTTTAAAGTAATCTGAACAGATATTGAAAGCTCTGTTAGTCAGAGTCGAAATTAAATTTCGTTTGAAACCTAAAGGGATAAAGGAAGAAAAGTTCGTAGATAGATTGGTGAATGTCGGCTTTTGGTAAACGGAAGTTTCAAAAGAGGAATTAGTTTTTACTATCTTAATGTCCAAAAAGGACAGAGAGCTATTAGATTCAGCTTCTGAAGTAAATTCAATATTAGGGTGCTTAGAATTAAGGTAATTACGAAACAAAGGGATATGGTCTGGTGATTTGAACAGGAAAAAAGTGTCATCAGTATATCTTCTATAAAAAACCGATTTGAAGTTGGAAGGACACTCATTCAGCCATTTGACTTCATGATGACAAAGAAACACGTTCTTTCATTTGACCTCTATTAAAACCCTGCACCGTATCAGATTATTAAAAAGATTATCAATACATATATCAATAGTTTCTGCAACAGGTACATTGGTAAATAAAGATTTTACATCGAAGCTAGCCATTGTATAAGAATTATTATTTAATAAGGTAATTTCTCTAACGAAGAAAAAGAATCCCGTGCTGTATACAAATTATAATTATAGGTGATAATATGGGGACCAAGAATTTTGAAAGGTTATAACTAAAAGTTCCTATGCCGATAAAATTGGCTTAAATGGACAATTAGGTTTTTGTATTTTAGGGTGTCCATACATAATACCTGGGCTGGATCCAGACACAAATAATTTAGAAAAAACTGTGTCTGAGATTATATTATTAGACTTAAGTTTTCTAAGATACCTATTAATTTTATCGTCCTGTTTAAAAATTAAAGCAAAAATGTCACCAGTTACTTTAGAAAATCTAGTTGCATCATTTAAAATATCTAACATTTTATCGACATAAACATTCCTGTCCAAAAGAACAACGCCATTGCCTTTGTCTGGTCTTGTAACCACCAATGACTTGTCCCAAGACAGATTTCTTAGACTTTGAAACTCTTCCGCCTCCATAGTAGGTCTATTGCCATAAGGGTTAAAAGCATAAAATGAAGTAAAAGCTAAATTACATAAATTGTTGGATAAAAAGTTAAAACCTTTACTATGTGGGTCAAAGAATGAATGTTTAAAAATGTCCTTAAAAAATAACTTAAAGTTGAGGAAATGATCGTAAAAATTAAGTTTCTTTGGAGTAAGAGAGAATTTCAGGCCTTTACAAAGGGCAGATTTTTTAATATCACTGAGAACTTTAGAAGAATAATTAAAGATGAGATCATAGCTTGAGATCTTTAGTTTGAGGTTCAAACTTAGTAACTTTCACTTACGAAAAAGTGAAACCTAGAGGAACTCTCAAAAACAATTACTAGATGCAGAAATTAAATTTAAGAAAAGGCTCAGTAATGAAAGTAATAGGGATCTTAATCAGTCTACTTGTAATTTTAAGTCTCTGGTGTCTGGTATAGATTCAATACATCTTTTGAACGTCATTCAGACGGGCAATTTGAAATGTATTGCAAGGGTGAATTTTGTTCAGAATAGGAAACTCCAAAAATTAGGATATAATACGATTAATAATCTAGCAGCTAATGATCTCATCTTTAATTGTTCTTCTAAAGTTCTCAGTGATATTAAAAAATCTGCCCTTTGTAAAGGCCTGAAATTCTCTCTTACTCCAAAGAAGCTTCATTTTTACGATTATTTCCTCAACTTTGAGTTATTTTTTAAGGACCTTTTTAAACATTCATTCTTTCTACAGATCTACAGAAGCTAAGGCTAACGAAGACCCAAAGATCCACTCTAAGGTTAGCCCGAGAGAAAGGAAAGAGTAAGGGGTTAAGAGAAGAGAAGAGAATAAGGGGTTAAGTAAGGGGGTACACCTATCACTCGTGGGTTAACATTCATTCAGAAAAAGAGAAAAAAGACTCACCATCATCATCCGCCGGCCACCTCCGACAAGTCAGAAAAATAGTCGGAGAGAATAGGAGAGGGGTGAAAGATGAAAAGAAGTAAAATAAGAATGCTTACAAACCATGCAAACACAGTCTTAACTCACTGTCATACCATGCAAACTACAAACATGCAAGAAAAGAGTTACAGACATGCAAAGTAAGGAGAGGATAAGAAAAAAAAAAGTACGTAAAGTTAAACAAAAAGTGGGTTAATTTACGCTACGAGCTACATCTACGTTCGTGTTAGTCTAATTTTTTTTTTTTTTAATTGCTGGCATCACACGCTGGCATGTCACAAGCTGGCATTAATCGTCAACAGACTCATCCTCGACCACCACCCCCAGAGCTCCTGTTGCTAATTTTTTTTTTTTTTTTAATTTTAAACAACGTTAATATTTTTAAAATGTCTGTCAAGACGGTTCTTAAACACATTAACGCTGGTAGAGTTCACGACGGGCGCGGGAAGATTATTCCATTTATCAATTACTTTAAACGTAAAGAAGTTTTTAGCGATATTAGTAATGAAACGTCTGCCACGCAACTTAAATCCGTTATTACGCGTTTTACTATTATCGAAAGTGAACAATTTGTTAAAATTTACGTTATCGATGTTATTAACGATTTTGAAAACTTCAATAAGCTCCCCCATTAATCTCCTAGTTTCGAGTGAATACAGGTCTAACTCTTTAATCCTATCTTCATAAGGCTTGTTGCGCAATGACGGAATTAGTTTCGTCGTGGCACGACGCTGAACCCTTTCTAACCTATCAATATCCTCACGCAAGTACGGGCACCAAAACTGAACGGCATATTCTAAATGAGGCCTGACTAGGGACTTGTAAAGGGGCAATATAATATCCTTCGATTTAAATTCGAAATTACGCGCTATGAATCCTAACATCCTATTAGCTTTTGCACAAGACTCCAGGCACTGGTTCCTAACCTTTAAACCCTTAGATACGCGTACGCCTAAATCTACTTCCTCGTCAACGCTCGCCAACTCCCTGTCATCCATCGTGTACGTGTAATTATTGTTACGAGAACCTACATGCAAAACTTTACATTTGTCTACGTTAAATTGCATCTGCCACTTATCCGTCCACTCCATCCGCAGATGTTGAAAAACTGACATCCGGTCCACCACTAATATACAGTATATATATATATTGGAAATTTGTTAAGAATCAAACGGGTGTCAAAAATGTTTTTCCTCCGACAATCGATGGGGTGTCGGGGGAGGATGAAATTGCAAAGCTGTGGAAAAACCACTACTCTAACATTCTTAACAGTGTGAGTAGGTATAATCTTAAGATAGATTGCAGCGAAACGACTGTGGGAGGGACAAGGGAAAATACTTTGATATCAGTTTCTGAAGTAAAGAAGTTACTTGAAGAGTTAAAGACTGGTTCTGCGTCAGGGGTAGATGACTTATCGAATGAGAACTTAAAATATGCCAACAACGTAGTATGTCTGCATATATCATTGCTCCTATCAGCCATGCTTGCTCATAGCTATATCCCTGCAGAGTTCATGAGGGTATATATCAGGGGTGGCCAAGTTTCCTGGACCCAAGAGCCACATACGACGTTTTTCAGATGTACGAGAGCCGCAAAATATTTTAAAAAGAATTTAATTATTAAAAACATATACATATAGTTATACTCACATTATTAAATTGTTTAATTACTGCTTGTAGAAGGCTTAGTTTGGGTCTTCATTTTGGCTGTTAATGCTTTAAAGTCTGGCTGATGTGATGTTAAGGCGGTATAAAGAAGCTCAGTCAGGTGTTCGTTAGTGAGGGCAGCACGATGTTTTGACTTTACAAACTTCATTACCGAGAAGAGTGCTTCACAGCAATAAGTTATCCCAAAAACAGACAAGTCAGAAACTGGTTTTCCTGAGGTGAGGATACTTTGTCTCTGGTACTTGCTTCCAAAACTCAACTGCAGACAAGCTTTTATGTATTAACTTTAAACCCACTTCCTCCTGTAGCTCCAAAAGTTCTGTTTGTATTAAAGCAGCTTCCATAACAAAAGGTGTGGTAACAGGACAGCCATCGTTGACGACATCAATCAGGAAAGGATTTACAAGAAATTCGAAGCATGGTTTTAGCTTCTTTAGTTCATCAAACCTGAACTGAAAATCATCAATTAGTCCTTCTAATTTACCTTTGTATTCCTCCAATTTACTATCTTTTATTTCAATATCAGGAAAAGTGTTTGCTCGGTTTTTCAGGTGGGGAAAGTGGTCAAATTTTTTTGCTACTAGATTTTTTAAGAAGAGCTTTATTTTATTCTGGAAACTGAAAACTGTCTGTGTAAGGTCAGAAATTACTTTATCCTTTCCCTGAAGTGCCAAATTTAGATTTTGAAGGTGTTGTATTACATCAGTAAAAAAACATCAGATCCTGCACCCATTCGTGATCTTCTTGTTGTGGGTATGACTTTCCCTTTTCTTTCAAGAAATCAATGATAGGCTCCAACAGTGCAACAAACCTATTCAGGAGATTACTAGTTGATAACCACCTTACAATACAGTAGAATGAAAGGTCATCTAGTTTATCTTGAAGATCCAGCTCCTCGATAAAATTTCTAAACGCTCGGTGCGTTTTTGCTTTTGAACGAATGAAATTCACAATTTCTAGAACACATTTCATAACACTGTCATACCTAAAGTACTTGCTTACCAAATGACCACGGTGAATGATAAAGTGAATAAAGAGACACACGGGATACTTGGGATCGCGTGTCAAGAGCCCAACTAGGCCTACATTTTGTCCTACCATAGATGGTGTTCCATCTGTTGCAACACTGACAAGTTTATTCAATGGTACTTGAGCATTTGATAATGCCTCGTCAAGTGCGTTCTTTATGTCAACCCCTCTGGTGGTTTCTCTTAGGGTCATTAAGTCCAAGAGTTCTTCTTTCACATTTCCATCGCCAGTAACATAACGAACAAATATCGCCAGTTGAGGGTTATCTTTAATATCTGTGGATTCATCGAGGGCCAAACTGAATGCAACAGAATTCTTCAAATCACTCTGCAACGAGCATGTAATTTCAGCACTGATCTGGGAAATACATCTCTCTGTAGTGTGGCGGGAAATAGAAATACTTGCTATTTGTTCTCGAAGCTTTGTGTTATCTGGAGCGAGAATTGCAGTAACATCGGCAATATTCTTCTTCACAAATTCTCCACTATTGTAGGGAAGTTGAGCAGGAGCAATATTCCATGCCATAACAAAACTAGTTTCAGTAGTTAAGTCAGCTGTCTTACACAATGATGAAAGTACAGTTTGTTGGGCAACTAGGCTAGATGTCAACATTGTTAAATTAGTCTTCCGCAATTCTGATTTGGGAGGAAATTCCGTAATAAAATTTTTATGGTTAGTTTCATGATGACGCTTTAAGTTACTGGCTTTAAAGTGATTGAGTGCCACGTGACAGATAAGACACACAGGTTTCCCGAGAAAAATAGCCACTATTTGATCTAAGAAGCGAATTTTAAAACACACTCACTCGTTACTACAGGCGGCCCGCAGGGCAGCTCGAGGGGTACTGAACGCTGGTGAGTGGCGATTGGTGTTAATTAGTAATTATCCCGCTTAGTGCCTGTCACGCAAAAGAAATTGTCGTACGCATGACACATTTTATTGGCAATTCAATTTTTCCTTGTTTTTTTTTTCAAATTTTTTTTATGTGAAAAAAATTATATTTGTATTATGAATTTTGTCTTTTATGATAAATACAATAAAAACCAAAATTGTCACGCGAGCCGCAGTTAAAAACCTCGAGAGCCGCATGCGGCTCGCGAGCCGGGGTTTGGCTACCGTTGGTATATATCTTGCCCCTGGTCAAAAATAAGTATGGAGACATTGGTAGTATAGCAGAAATATTGCATAATATTACGTAATGTTGCGAGTGCCAGCCCCCATCCCCCTTTGTTGCAAAAAAATGGGGAAAAAAGAAAAATTCCCAACCCCCTTTGCCGCAAGGCACCCCATTTGTTGCTAACCCCAAAATGGGATTGCAAGGAGTATGCAACTTGGAGGCGGAATTCTCCTCCAAGCTGAACCCCCCCAAAGGGGCAGAGAGAGAGAGAGAGAGAGAGAGGAGAGACCCAGATGTGGGAACCCAGAGTTGGGTGGTCACTCGGCTGGAAGCTGAGCTCATATGGGATCCTTCAGCCGTCCGCCGCCTCTTATAGGGTCCCAAACAGCCAGTTGGCTGAGTTGCCAGATAGCGCCATGTGTTTAATTATTCCTTCACCCAATCGGCTGCTGAGTTGCCAGATAGCAATAATTATTAAACTAATTCATATATTAATCAGTCTAGAAGACTGAGTTGCCAGATTCGTTATTTATTAAATTAATTCATATATTATTCAGCCAATCGGATGCTGAGTTGCCAGATAGCAATATTTATTAAATTAATTCATATATTATTCAGCCAATCGGCTGCTGAGTTGCCAGATAGCAATAATTATTAAACTAATTCATATACTAATCAGTCCAGAAGACTGAGTTTCCAGATAGAAACATTTATTTAATTATTGATTATATTATTCAGCCAATCGGCTGCTGAGTTGCCAGATAGCAATATTTATTTAATTATTCCTTACATTATTCAACCATTTGGTTGCTAAATACAACCACATATTTTAATTTATATTAGGGAGAGTTCCTAAATACCGTCAAAACACACGGTCATCTCCCCTCCTCCCTCATTCTATCCACAAACTTCTCACCCCATCTGCGCTTGTATATATATTTATTATTTTGAAAATATACAAAACGTATAACCATATTTGTAGAAAAAATATATATATAATAATCGAATGAGCAATTCGTGCACACACACACACACACCACACACACACACACATACACACATACATTCACAGTTAACTAGAAATATTCTGTGAAATTTCAAGTTCATTTCATTATACACGATGTTTGATGCAGTTAAAACTGTTCGAACAGTTTCAAAGCGTGTACAAATTTTTTATTTTTAAATTAAACAGGTTTGAATCGAAGTTAATAGTAAAGATGTCAGATATTTTAAGGCGCTGCATTTACTTGGGTAATAACTGTAATTATATCTACGAAATAATTGCTTTCCATTTTAAAACCTCACTGCAGTGTTTACTGTCGCTATAAAAATGTATTCGAATTAACTGGCGCACCTTAGTCCTTAGTATAATAAAATTATATATATACAGGGCGTCCCAAAAAAATGTATACACACTTTAAATAATTATAAAGGCAGTGTTTATTAAAATACATTTCATTTTCAAAATGTAATAGAATCTACAGACATTATTTAATTGTTTTGTCAACGCCTGTTTTCAAACTGACGTCCGTTCTGGTCCAGGCACTGCTGATAACGCGAAGCAATGGAATCGCAAACATCACGAAACAAAACATCACGAAACATTTCGTTTGGTATTTGTGTGCATTCTCGTTCAATGGCTGCTCTCAATTCAGCGACTGTTGCAGGTTTTATAGCGTAGACTTTGTCTTTTAAGTATCCCCATAAAAAAGTCTAGTGGTGTGAGGTCTGGTGAACGCGGAGGGTATTCTACGAAACCCCTTCGTCCAATCCACATCCACATCGTGCCAAGTACCACTCGCAATACTCCACTCTTCGGTCCGGATCATCTTCATTAATAGCATGGACTAATCTTGGAATGTAACTTTTCCATTGACAGCGCTTCAAAATGCGTTGGACAGACGATTCTGAAATTCCTACCTCACGACTCGCTTGCCGCACAGATTTTCTTGGACTTTGGTGATACGTTTCCAGTACTCTTTCTTGCTTTGTGGGGCTTGTCGATGTCCGTGATCTTCCGGAACGCTTCTTGTGGACATTCTGAACAGTTCCATCGGCTTCAAACTTATCTCTAATTCGAGTGATGGTAAGTCGCGTTGGTGGATCTGTTTGAAACTCCCTCCTAAACTGTCTTTGCACTTCAACTGCGTTTCCACACTTCCAGTAGCATTTTAGAATGAATTTCCTTTGTTCAAAGCTTAGTCTGACTGCCATTATTAATTCTAATGGGTTTAACTTGGAAAGAAAGAAACATCAATTGAGCTATCAGCTGTTAAAGTGTGTATACATTTTTTTGGGACGCCCTGTATATATATATATATATATCAAAGCTATTGACTTCTCCTTAGGGAACCGGAGCTTACAGATGAAAAGAAGGATCAACACAACGGCAAACATTTTCATTTATTTGTACATCAGACGTTTCGACAAATCTTTTGTCATCATCAGTGAGTTAAGTCTTAAAACCTTAAAACAAAATTGAAAAGTGAAAGTTACATCAATACAATATTAAGACCATTAAAATTAAAACCTTAAAGCAAAATGAAAATTGCATCAATACAAAATTAAAAACATTTAAATTTCATCACTATAAAAACTAAAATTAAATTAAATTTCATCACTATAAAAACTAAAATTAAATTACCTCAATAGGTAAATACACAATGTTTACATCCACCTCCATACTTGGCAAAGTCTAAGTGAACACTGGGTGGTCAGAGGATTAGGAAGGGTATATCTGTGAAACACGGTTGGTTGTCAAAAGAGTCGTAATTTGTAGGATGAGCTATTATTATTAAGGGAGGGTTTGTTTCTATAGATGTACAAAGATTCTAAAATTCGGAGTTCTGTAAGGTTATTGGATCTAGTTAAAATTTCAAACTGAGTTTTGTGAAGGGGATGGTCGTTTCATCACTGTGGTTTCTAATTGCGGATTGTGGAGGGCTACTGAGGGGACGGTTGGTACGGACTGACAAGCCCAAATGTTGAGAAAGGCGCACCTCCAGTTGGAGTTGAGTGCTGCCAATATACGCAGCCTTACAGCTGTCGCACGTGTATTTGTAAACAACATTGGGGCATACAGTTTTGGGGAATTCATCTTTGAACTTTAAAAAATTTGATAATTTAAGTGGGTTGACGAAGGCGAATCTAAAATTTATTTGGGGATAACTAGACTTGAGTAGTTTGGACAATTCACCTCGAATACGCAATGATAAATAACCATAAAAAGGTAATTTAATATATCTGGTTTCTTTTTGTACTGTAGTTACGGGGAGTTTAGTATCAAAAGTGTTATTTAAAAATTTCTTTAATTGGTTATCGAATAGATGAGAAGGGTAGTAATTGTTAATAAAGTACTGTTTTAAAAATTTAAATTCTTCGTTTAACGAAAAGTAATCCGAACAAATACGGTAACTTCTTGTTAATAATGTTACTATAGCACTAATCTTATATTTATAAAACATACAACTTAAATAATTGGTTCCCAAGCCAGTAAAAGTTTGTTTCCGAAATAGTGAAGTATGGAACTTATTATGGGCCCGTTTAACTAAAACATCCAGGAAAGGTAAACTATTATTTGTTTCGTTTTCACACGTGTACTTAATATTACTATGTTGTTTATTAAGATAATCAAGAAAAAGTTTTACGTGTGAAGGATGGTTAAATATTAAGAAAGTGTCATCCACGTATCTTCTGTAATATATGGGTTTAAAACTACTAGGACAATTTTTCAACCAAATTTCTTCGTAATGGCAAAGAAATGCATTTGCTAGTGTTGGGCTTAACGGGGAACCCATAGCTACCCCATCAATTTGGCTGTAAAGGTTGCTATTAAATAAGAAAAGATTATCAAAACACACTATTTCGAGAAGGTTTTTAAATTGAGTCTGAGTGAGGCCATTAATAAGAGTATTATCAGTAGTGAATAACTTATTTAGTATGATATTTAATGTTTCTTTTAACGGGACATTAGTAAACAATGATGAGACATCAAAACTGGCCATAGTAAGAGAATCGGCATGATTGATCTCTTTTATCTCTTTAGCAAAATCAAACGAGTTGTTAATAGAATAATCATTAAAGGTGAGTTTTGAAAGCAAGGGAACGAAGAATTTGGCTAAGTTATAATTGAATGTACCACATGCCGAAAGAATAGGTCTTAGTGGGAAATTTGGCTTGTGGACTTTAGGTAAACCATATAGAATTCCTGGATTAGAACCAGAAGCAAATAAAAAATTGTATGTATTGTCAGCAATAATATTACTATTTTTTAATTTACGCAAACACCTATTAAGTTTATCTTCGAGTTTTAGTAATTTAGACAGAACATTCTCTTTTACCCTTTTAAATTTAGACGTATCCGACAAAATTGTCTCCATTCTATTTATGTAAACTGTTGAATCAATCAGCACTACTCCTTTACCCTTATCCGGTTTTGTAATGATGACAGAGTTATCCTTTTTCAAATTATTAAGAATTTTAAAATCTTGCTTATTAAAGAGGGGAGAAAACACCTTATGGGGTTTAAAATTGTAAAAATTCTTAAAAGAGATGCTCTCCACTTGTTTTACCAAGTTATGAAACGAGAAATTTGGTCGGATCTCACAATTCTTAATATTCATGAGAAGATTTTCAAAGCCAGAGAAAAATTTATAAAAATTTAGTTTATAATGAGGTAGATCAAAATTTAAGCCTAACGACAATATTTCTTTCTCTCTAATACTTAAAACTTTATTAGAGAAATTACAAATAAAATTATCTGGATTATTAAAAAACGACTGAGTGATTCCCAATTTTTCCAATTTGGCAGCATGTATCCTTTTATGTCTGTTTTTAAAACAGTACTTTATTAACAATTACTACCCTTCTCATCTATTCGATAACCAATTAAAGAAATTTTTAAATAACACTTTTGATACTAAACTCCCCGTAACTACAGTACAAAAAGAAACCAGATATATTAAATTACCTTTTTATGGTTATTTATCATTGCGTATTCGAGGTGAATTGTCCAAACTACTCAAGTCTAGTTATCCCCAAATAAATTTTAGATTCGCCTTCGTCAACCCACTTAAATTATCAAATTTTTTAAAGTTCAAAGATGAATTCCCCAAAACTGTATGCCCCAATGTTGTTTACAAATACACGTGCGACAGCTGTAAGGCTGCGTATATTGGCAGCACTCAACTCCAACTGGAGGTGCGCCTTTCTCAACATTTGGGCTTGTCAGTCCGTACCAACCGTCCCCTCAGTAGCCCTCCACAATCCGCAATTAGAAACCACAGTGATGAAAACGACCATCCCCTTCACAAAACTCAGTTTGAAATTTTAACTAGATCCAATAACCTTACAGAACTCCGAATTTTAGAATCTTTGTACATCTATAGAAACAAACCCTCCCTTAATAATAATAGCTCATCCTACAAATTACGACTCTTTTGACAACCAACCGTGTTTCACAGATATACCCTTCCTAATCCTCTGACCACCCAGTGTTCACTTAGACTTTGCCAAGTATGGAGGTGGATGTAAACATTGTGTATTTACCTATTGAGGTAATTTAATTTTAGTTTTTATAGTGATGAAATTTAATTTAATTTTAGTTTTTATAGTGATGAAATTTAAATGTTTTTAATTTTGTATTGATGCAATTTTCATTTTGCTTTAAGGTTTTAATTTTAATGGTCTTAATATTGTATTGATGTAACTTTCACTTTTCAATTTTGTTTTAAGGTTTTAAGACTTAACTCACTGATGATGACAAAAGATTTGTCGAAACGTCTGATGTACAAATAAATGAAAATGTTTGCCGTTGTGTTGATCCTTCTTTTCATATATATATATATATAATATATATATATATATATATATAATATATATATATATATATATACTGTATTTTTGTTGTGTGTAATCACAATGACTTAAAAATTGGATAAAAATAATAAAGGTATGTTATAATACTATTTTTAAGTTCGTAATTTATTAAATTTTAAGGTTTAAACCAAATTTAATTAATTAATTGGTATTGATAGACCTAATTTATTTTTCTTATATTTGTTTGTGTTCTTTCGTCAATTAACAAATTTATTATCACACACACACACACACACATATATATATATACATTTTAACTGCAAAGAACACGCAGTATAATTAACGTAAAGAACGACGCTTGTTAGGAGAACATTCCGCGCAAGATGAGGAGGGAGAACGAACAAATGAAAAAATGAGGTAACCACCCGGGAATCGAACCCGGGATCTTCCGACTGCCGGTCAGATATGATAATCATGGTGTAGTGGTTATCATATGTGACCGGCAATCGGAAGATCCCGGGTTCGATTCCCGGGTGGTTACCTCATTTTTTCATTTGTTCGTTCTCCCTCCTCATCTTGCGCGGGATGTTCTCCTAACAAGCGTCGTTCTTTACGTTATATATATATATATGTATATAATTAGAGTACGGCAGTATGAAGACGCTGAAAATATTATTGTAATTGTAACGAATAAGAAAGGGAACAACTGATATAAATGTGAGTTATACGAATGTTTATTTGGAGTTACATCAGAATTCAAGAGAGTCTAAACTTATTAAATAACACTGGTCAACAAAGATTTTTCATCAGAGTAAAATTTGTGGTGGCTGGATAGCATGTTTCACGCTGATTCCAAAACTGCATTCAGAGTTTTTCTAGCAAGTATAGTTTTCAAGATGAAGGCATATATATAACTACACAGATTTAACCATTTTAAATAGGCAAAATACTAATATTTCAACATTTGATTGTGTTTATTTTATTGTGTTTTTTAATTTATTCATCTTATTTATTTCAATTATCTTAATTATACATCTTATGTATTTCAGGTGTGAGCTTTTACGTCTAGCAGCATTGTGATTCACTTTTGAAGGTAGACATTTAGAGCCTAAAAAGTTAACCCAAGGACAGTTGAATGATCTTGTTAGAGACTTATCGCTGTCTAAAGAGAAATCAGAGCTTCTCGCCTCAAGACTAAAGGAGAACAATTTACTTGAGAACAATGTTCGTATTAGTTACTACCGAAAGCGGAATTTTGAATTAACAGCATTCTTTTCAGTAGACGGTCCTCTCTGTTATTCCCATGACATCAATGGACTATTTACAGCCATATCTCAGACGTATGTGGCATCTGAGTGGCGCCTCTTTATTGATTCGTCGCAGAGAAGCCTGAAAGCAGTTCTTTTGCATAATGGTAATATAATGCCATCCATCCCCATTGCCCATTCCGTCCATCTAAAAGAGACATATGACAATATGGATATACTACTTAAGGCAATCAAATACGACAGTCATCAATGGAATGTTTGTGGAGATCTAAAAGTTATAGGAATGCTTATGGGTATGCAGTCAGGATTCACAAAATTTTGTTGTTTCCTTTGCCTGTGGGACAGTCGCGCCACTATAGAACATTACACCAAAAGTGACTGGCCACTTAGGTATACATATGTCCCAGGGATAAGCAGTGTCCAGTCTGTCCCTTTAGTGGATCCCCAAAAGATCTATCTGCCACCTCTTCACATTAAACTTGGTTTAATGAAGAATTTTGTAAAGCAATGGGTAAAGTCAATTCTGAAGGGTTCCAATACCTTTCAAGGAAATTTCCGAACGTTACTGCAGCAAAATTGAAGGAAGGAATTTTTGTTGGGCCACAAATAAGGGAGGTTTTGAATGACACTGAATTTGAAAAAGTCCTAAGTCCGCTGGAATTGAAGGCTTGGCTGGCGTTCAAATGGATATGTGAAAACTTTCTTGGAAGCAACAAGTCACCTGCGTATAAGGATGGAGTCAAGAACCTCCTTGATGCCTTCAAAGAAATGGAGTGTCGAATGTCGTTAAAAATTCACTTCCTGCATTCCCACTTAGATTTCTTTCCTGAAAACCTTGGTGCAGTGAGTGACGAGCAAGGAGAGCACTTCCATCAAGATATTCAGATGATAGAGAAGCGCTACCAAGGGTATTGGAATGAAAGCATGATGGCGGACCATTGTTGGATGCTGTATCGTGACAATCTAGGCCAAATTTACAAAAGGAAATCACACTCACAGCGCTTTTAATAAAATAATGTATATATTCTTTATTTATAAGTACATTGAATAAGGTATATGATGTATTTGTTGTTTAGCATTCCTAAGTGTGATCTATACATCCATAAATTTTCTTATAGCAATATCAAAAACTTAAAAATATCAAAACCAGTGTATCTATATAACTATACGTGCTAGAAAAACAATAAAACCAGATTCTGAATCAGCGCGAAAAATGCATTAAGAAAAGTGTGATCATGTTTGTGATGAGAAAAAAAAGTTTCATTTTGTTGGCCAGTGTAATCATCAACCTCTAGACCATTCTCACCTTGTTCAGCCCTACACTCGGTAAACCCATCGAACAGAGCGGCGTATGCGTATTCGAGTACCTTATCAAAATAAAGCATAACCCTAACACGCGCGTCTAATATAGGTTTCAGCCTGCGGAATCCGACAATTTCAAACATTCTGTCGAGGATGAAACCGTACTGCGAAGGAACAAGAACGTCATCAGCTGACCATTTCCGCATCTCTCGTATATCAATGCATGGTTGTTCATTATTTATACTCAATGTGCAAACAATGACATATGAGGAGGCGTCACTAATCACATCTCTTATTGTATCTACGTCAGCAGGTATTTTATATCGGTCCTCAGCCCACCTCGCAACCACCACGAAGATTTATGCATCTCCTCGGCACTTAAATAAATAACGTTACGTCTGCTTGCGTGCCTGCAGATCGTTTCAAGCACACAGTTAATGGCACCGGTTTCCCGCCTGAACTCACGCAACGACTTCGTCACGGAGACGTCGTACGAGGCGTTGAGAATGCTTCTGAAAGTGAGCTCCACCGTATTCATCCAGATGACTATTGCACTTCCACTCGGTGCAAGCTCTGAGATAGCTATGAGTCACATGCAACCTTCGGACGCACCATAATCTAATGAAACGTGTACGAAACTGTGCCAACACAAATAGCTGTATCCCACTATATTTGGCATGTGTTTCGGGAAATTTTCCGGTACAAGATGTATTTTCGGTACAAGGAATAAATATATAATCATACAAAGCACAGTATTACCAAAATATTAGTACATAACATTTCAGGTTAACAACCGAATTTACAACCTGTAACAATTCTATAACGTGCCAAAAATAACGGACAATTTTCTTAACATTAGCAACACAAATTTCAAGTTCACAATCTACTCCAATGATTCCTCATGAAAGTTCGCTTTGCAATCGAAACAGTTCATGATTTAATTATAAAAAACCCTCACAGTACTTTTGATTAAAAATTTTTTGCAAGAATGTATTTATAAAAGGTAAATTTACACTGGGAAACATTTTGGTATATGATAATCTCTATTTCAAGAGTTAAAATGATATCTAATGGACAAATAACTTTTAAACCAATCACTGACTGCTCCTCTAAAGCCGTAACAATATAATTTATTACGTAGAATATTAGGGTCTATTACATCAAACGCTTTACTCAAAGCCATAAATATTGATATCATTATTTCTCTGTTCACCTTAGCTATATTTCCATTTTCCATAAGGCGATGCTTATCCGCTACTGAAGTAAAATGTGCATTTAAAGAGTATGCATCAGCAGTATCATCAGTAATTTCCTTATTATCAACATTTAATTTCTCTTTTCATTTTTCTTAATTTGTTTTCCAAGAAGATTGTTTATAGACAACCAAGTGTTTTTCATGTCTCCTCTATGTTTGGAAATTTGCTTGTATTTATAATAGTTATATTTTGCAATTTTGATTATTTTAGTTAATTTGTTTCTGTATTGGGCATATTGTATTTCAGGAATTTTGCTTTGCAATAATTCGACTTATTTCATTATAACTTTTCTCCACCCTATTCAAGCCAGTTAACGTGTTTCTTAGCTGACTGTATTCAGATAAAGTTGCTTGCTAGACTATTACCACTTTTATAATCCATAATGTCTTCTTTTTATTTTTCATCGTCTTAGATATTTTCCTGTACCAAAGCAAAGGCCTCCTTCAAGCATGTTTTTAATTACTGAAATATTTAAATTATCAGAGTAACCGTCAAATAACGGTTTTCCTTATACGTACCCATACAGAAAACGTTAACATGTTCGATGGGAAGGAAACGAATTAACTTTCCCAACATTGTTTGGCTTATTAATCATCGAGAAGACTTAGAATTGTATAGATTTTCACAATTTTATTGCATGAAGGAAATTTTGGCTGCTCGAAGAACAGAATTTTTTAACAATTTTACGTTTGAATGTCTTTAGTGAAGTTTTATTGGTACTTTTGCATTATCCTCCCAACACTAATTTTTTTTATAATGGAAGGAAAATAAAGTACGTTAGCAAAACACTTGCGGCGGGCTGTTTTTAACCTAACCTAACCTAACCTAACCTAATCCCAACACTAATTTTTTTTATAATGGAAGGAAAATAAAGTACCATAACCAAAACCAAACCAACATTATATAAAAAAATTAGTGTTGGGAGGATAATGTAAAAGAACCGTTTTATTTTTATCACTCGTATATTTTTGCCATTTATATATATTTTACTCTCGATTTGATTTTGACTTATACCTGTTTCTGATATAAATATTTGCATGATCCCTTTACAGATAGGATCTGATCGCTAGTTCAACTTTGGTTTCAGATTTTATAAATTTTAAAAAGATGTAGGGCAAAGAGAAACACAAAGGAGAAAATGAAACCTAGTTCAAACACAGAAAACGTTAACATTTTCGATGGGGAGGAAACTAATTAACTTTCCCAACATCATTTGGCTTATTAATCATCGAGAAGACTTAGAATGATATATATATATCATTCAAGTGCTATGGTATCCAAAGTGCACCAGGGCCTACCAAATTTCCACCAAAGGCTACCCCAGATTTTTTTATCTGCATGACCTATTCAGTACTTGATTGCAGCCTCAAATTAACTGCATCTGATCTTATTTAGCTATATGTTAATTATAGTTAAACTGAAGTGAACAAAACTCAAACAGTAGGCTGTTGCCCTAACAAGCCTGCAAAATTCAGAGAGTTCTTCATAATTAGTGATTGAACCAATCTTCTCATCTGAAAAGGTTAAATTTAATGTCAGGTTAACTTGTTCTGTGTTGCATATTCACTAGACAGCAGCACAAAATAAGATAGCAGTAAACAGAGAAAAAAGAATAAATGCATTGGATTGCTCATGTAAATAAAAAAACGCTGAAAAGATTTCAAGGGGCGTGGCTATAATGACTAAACTTAGAAATGTAGCCCTACACAGGCTTCATTGGGATTTATCATGCTCTTTAATTCAATAAGAATGAGTTTAAGTGCAGCAAATTTAATGAAATTCATATTCATTTATTGCTCTGCTTATACAATGTACAAAGAACATATAAACTCATGCAACAACTATATAAAAAGAGATCAGTAAAAGCTTTCCTATACCTATAGGTCTACAGCATGGAACCACCATTTGCAAGCAAGTCAGATGCTTTAGTGACAGAATGGAGTTATCTGACAAAGTTTTTTCCTGAAACTGTACTGTGCATGTTTAAAACTAACATTTATTTCAGAAGTTTTGCGCGATGATGCCTCATTTCATGAAAGTAATATAAGTTACTCATTACTAAAACACTTGGTTTTGAATAATAAATATTACACCTTTTGGTTTAAAGAGAAAATATTAGTGAACAAAAAGGGTTAAGAACTACATGTTTAAGTTTAAACATTATTGTAGCCCCCTCCTGGAAATCGCTTCAGAGATAATTATGTGCCTCTTACATGGTAAATTGGTGCCAATTGTTACTCCAATGAATTTTTTGTTAACTTCTATTATGATAATAGATTTAATAATTCAGTTAATCCAAATGTATATTTTGTTTGCTAATGAAAATAATGGAATTTGCCTTATGGGTATTTCGAAAAGTTTGCATTAGTCAGCCAGGCCACAACTTTCACTGTACTACCATCTTTCAAGGAAAAAAAAGACTGATGTGTCATCTGCGACCATAATGAAGTTAAATACTGTATACTTGAAGGGCTTGGAGCAGGGTTGGTAAAAAACCATTTTTTGAAAAAAAGCAAAAACCAATGGGTTTTTAATATACACCCTGTAGGATTATATATATATATATATATATATATATATATAAATTGAAGAAATTGAAAACTTTTAGTATTTCTCATATAATTTAAATTGCTGACAATTAGAAAAAAGAAAGAAATCAATAGTTTAACCATAAACTAAATAAAATAAACATTTAATTTGATTTTGTGCATATAGCTAAACAAATATTAAAAAATAAAAGCCCTTTAATGTATAGTACAATACTGAATAGAAAAATAAACAAAAGAAAAATATATTGTTCTTTGCCCTTTAAGTTTATAGATATAGCCTCTAAATTTATTTCACATTAGTTATTTCTTAAAACATTTATACATAAATACAAGTTTAGAAGCTTTATCATCTCCTAATTTATTTCTTAATTTCGGGGGTGCTACAGACAGGCACCTATAAAAGTCCTACAACAATTTATCATAAATTCAAGACCTAAAATTAAGTAATTTAGATGTCACGAATACAATTTTAAGGTAGGTATATAGTGTAAGGGTTTTATCAGCTATCATATATTTGTTTTGAAGTTGTAGCAAAGTTTGTTTTAACCCAGCTTTTTGTATTTTTCTTGTTCTACTTTGCCCACAACAACAACTTAAGGGTTTCAAATATTCAATCAAGAGTTAAAGTTACAGTTGCGGTTTTAAAACAGGCTTGTAATGGGTTTTTATTGATAAATGATGAAATAGAGAGATCTCCATTTTCTTGTTGGTTCCTTACTCTTTACAATCAAGGCCTATCCTAACTAAAAACTTTGTAAATTTTTAATTCAACCTGCGTCACAGGTTGAATTATAAATTTATTACAGTAATTTAACTCGCTCAACATCATAAAATTAAACTCAGAACTTTAACACTAGCAACAATTATGGAAGACTTGGTCAAAAGGGCAAAAACCCAGACTAAAAAACAAAAACACAGACCTTGGGGACTATGGCACCATCTCAAAACTACAAAAAATTAATGAGAAAAAAATCAGCACGTAAAGGTGCCATCACCAAACTGTATAATGATCACAAACAGAAAGAACCTACAAGATATGATCTTGATACAACATTAAATTCGGTTAATATTCGTCTTTTAACCCGCTCACGCGCGGCTAAATCAGTACAATATATTGAATTGCCATTCAAAACTGACTAAGAAAATATATATCTTATGTTGTGCAAATTTGTTGAAATGTACTTTTTTTAATAAAATATATTTCCTGTTTTGGCTATAATGTACTTTTTTGATAAAATATTTTACCTGGTTGGGCTATTTTTTCACTACTCTGCGATTTAATTAGCCGGTTGGGTTTTGTTCTGGTTATTTTTTTCAAATTGGATTCAGTTTAGTGGTGTTTGTGATAGAATTATGACGTGCCACTCGTGTGATTTTGACCTGAGTCGTCACGTGTCCTAGATGAAGACAAAGGGTTGGATGTTTTTATCAATTACGGCGTTATTCTCTCATCCTTAACTTGCCCGAAATGTGAGAGTGAGTGCCTAACACGAAAAGATCAGAAGATATTTAGGTGAAATAACCAATATCAGCCTGTTAGGTTAATTGAATGCCTGGTTAGGTCAGCTATACACCCTTGATGAGCCAATAAAACATGTTTAGGGCCTACATTTCTAAGTTTAAACGTTATAGCTGAATGTTCAGAGTGTGAAAAAGTAACTATATATATATATATATATATATATATATATATATATGTGTGTGTGTGTGTGGAAAGGGTTCACGTTCCTCTTCACCACACCATTGCCTGCTCCAACAAAACATCATTACCAAACATCTCTTTCGGGCATTATTTTATCTAGTTTATTTTTAAAAGTCTCCAAAGTACGGGAACTCACAACTTCTTCATCTGAGCTATTCCAGAATTTTACTATTCTGTTTGAAAACTATGTTGTACTAACTACGATTTACATCTTTGTTGAAAAAGCTTAAGGCAAGGGTCTCTTGTCCTATCATTGCGATCTTTTGTAAAAGTTTCCGCATTAGGTTCAATCTAACATTATCCTTATTTCTAATTTCAATACAGTGAGTTGTAGGCTTAAGAGCATGATTCACATTGACACCCAAATCTCGCTCCTTCTTTTCTTCATTTATCCAACTTCCAACCAAGTTATACTCAAATTCTGGATTGTCATGATCAGGGTTGTTTGGCTTAAACCATTTGATTGAAACCAATGGTTTAAAACATGGTTTAAGTCATTTTTAAAAAACAAAAAACCATTGGCTTTTATAAAAACCATTGTTTTTTTGTTTTTGTTTTTTAAATTGTTTTTACCTGCCCTGGCCACGACCAACATGCATAACTTTACACTGTTCCACATTAAATTTCATCACCCATCTATCTGACCAAGCATCTACTTCATTAATAGCCTTTTGCTTTCTCATGACATCTGTTAAAGATCTTACATTTTGGCCCAATTTTGTATCATCTGAAAATATTGAGGTTTTACTATTTAGTTCCCCTTTCCAAGTCATTAATATAAACAATAAAAAGTAGAGGTCCAAGTACTGGCTTATCTTCAAACTTAATATGTAAGAGCAAATTGGCTACTCTCTCAACTAATTATCTCTTTTCATGTTCCTCTGCGGCCAACACAGAGCTCTCATGTCACACACACATATATATATATATATATATATATACACATTTTCAACTGCAAAGAACACGCATTATAATTAACGTAAAGAACGACGCTTGTATAGAAGACATTCCGCGCAAGATGAGGAGGGAGAACGAACAAATGAAAAAATGAGGTAACCACCCGGGAATCGAACCCGGGATCTTCCGATTGCCGGTCAGATATGATAACCATTACACCTTGGGCCTCACTCGATCAGAAGTCGTAATTCTCCTACATACGCGCGGAAACCAATGCCCCGAAGGGGGCACCTCCCGCATGCCGCACATATATACATTTTCAACTGCAAAGAACACGCAGTATAATTAACGTAAAGAACGACGTTTGTATAGAAGACATTCCGCGCAAGATGAGGAGGGAGAACGAACAAATGAAAAAATGAGGTAACCACCCGGGAATCGAACCCGGGATCTTCCGATTGCCGGTCAGATATGATAACCATTACACCATGGGCCTCACTCGATCAGAAGTTTCTGCGCGTATGTAGGAGAATTACGACTTCTGATCGAGTGAGGCCCATGTAGTAATGGTTATCATATCTGACCGGCAATCGGAAGATCCCGGGTTCGATTCCCGGGTGGTTACCTCATTTTTCATTTGTTCGTTCTCCCTCCTCATCTTGCGCAGAATGTCTTCTATACAAGCGTCGTTCTTTACGTTAATTATACTGCATGTTCTTTGCAGTTGAAAATGTATATATGTGCGGCATGCGGGAGGTGCCCCCCTTCGGGGCATTGGTTTCTGCGCGTATGTAGGAGAATTACGACTTCTGATCGAGTGAGGCCCATGGTGTAATGGTTATCATATCTGACCGGCAATTGGAAGATCCCGAGTTCGATTCCCGGGTGGTTACCTCATTTTTTCATTTGTTCGTTCTCCCTCCTCATCTTGCGCGGAATGTCTTCTATACAAGCGTCGTTCTTTACGATATATATATATATATATGTATATATATATATATAGTTTACTTTTTTACACTCGGAGCATTCAGCTATAACGTTTAAACTTAGAAATGTAGGCCCTAAACATGTTTTATTGGCTCATCAAGGGAATATAGTTGACCTAACCAGGCATTCAATTAACCTAACCAGGCATTCAATTGACCTAACAGGCTGATATTGGTTATTTCACCTAAATATCTTCTGATCTTTTCGTGTTAGGCACTCACTCTCACATTTCGGGCAAGTTAAGGATGAGAGAATAACGCCGTCATTCATAAAAACATCCAACCCTTTGTCTTCATCTAGGACACATGACGACTCAGGTCAAAATCACACGAGTGGCACGTCATAATTCTATCACAAACACCACTAAACTGAATCCAATTTGAAAAAATAACCACAACAAAACCCAACCGGCTAATTAAATCGCAGAGTAGTGAAAAAATAGCCCAACCAGGGAAAATATTTTATCAAAAAAGTACATTATAGCCAAAACAGGAAATGTATTTTATTAAAAAAAGTACATTTCAACAAATTTGCACAACATAAGATATATATTTTCTTAGTCAGTTTTGAATGGCAATTCAATATATTGTACTGATTTAGCCGCGCGTGGGCGGGTTAAAAGACGAATATTAACCGAATTTAATGTTGTATCAAGATCATATCTTGTAGGTTATTTCTGTTTGTGATCATTATACAGTTTGGTGATGGCACCTTTACGTGCTGATTTTTTCTCATTAATTTTTTGTAGTTTTGAGATGGTGCCAGTCCCCAAGGTCTGCGTTTTTGTTTTTTAGTCTGGGTTTTTGCCCTTTTGTCCAAGTCTTCCATAATTGTTGTTAGTGTTAAAGTTCTGAGTTTAATTTTATGATGTTGAGCGAGTTAAATTACTGTAATAAATTTATAATTCAACCTGTGACGCAGGTTGAATTAAAAATTTACAAAGTTTTTAGTTAGGATAGGCCTTGATTGTAAAGAGTAAGGAACCAACAAGAAAATGAAGATCTCTCTATTTCATCATTTATCAATAAAAACCCATTACAAGCCTGTTTTAAAACCGCAACTGTAACTTTAACTCTTGATTGAATATTTGAAACCCTTAAGGTTGTTGTTGTGGGCAAAGTAGAACAAGAAAAATACAAATAGCTGGGTTAAAACAAACTTTGCTACAACTTCAAAACAAATATATGATAGCTGATAAAACCCTTACACTATATACCTACCTTAAAATTGTATTCGTGACATCTAAATTACTTAATTTTAGGTCTTGAATTTATGATAAATTGTTGTAGGACTTTTATAGGTGCCTGTCAGTAGCACCCCCGAAATTAAGAAATAAATTAGGAGATGATAAAGCTTCTAAACTTGTATTTATGTATAAATGTTTTAAGAAATAACTAATGTGAAATAAATTTAGAGGCTATATCTATAAACTTAAAGGGCAAAGAACAATATATTTTTCTTGTGTTTATTTTTCTATTCAGTATTGTACTATACATTAAAGGGCTTTTATTTTTTAATATTTGTTTAGCTATATGCACAAAATCAAATTAAATGTTTATTTTATTTAGTTTATGGTTAAATTATTGATTTCTTTCTTTTTTCTAATTGTCAGCAATTTAAATTATATGAGAAATACTAAAAGTTTTCAATTTCTTCAATTTATATATATATATATATATAATCCTACAGGGTGTATATTAAAAACCCATTGGTTTTTGCTTTTTTTCAAAAAATGGTTTTTTACCAACCCTGCTCCAAGCCCTTCAAGTATACAGTATTTAACTTCATTATGGTCGCAGATGACACATCAGTCTTTTTTTTTCTTGCAAAGATGGTAATACAGTGAAAGTTGTGGCTTGGCTGACTAATGACAAACTTTTTTAAATACCCATAAGGCAAATTCCATTATTTTCATTAGCAAACAAAATATACATTTGGATTAACTGAATTATTAAATCTATTATCATAATAGAAGTTAACAAAAAATTAATTGGAGTAACAATTGACACCAATTTACCATGTAAGAGGCACATAATTATCTCTGAAGCGATTTCCAGGAGGGGGCTACAATAATGTTTAAACTTAAACATGTAGTTCTTAACCCTTTTTGTTCACTAATATTTTCTCTTTAAACCAAAAGGTGTAATATTTATTATTCAAAACCAAGTGTTTTAGTAATGAGTAACTTATATTACTTTCATGAAATAAGGAATCATCGCGCAAAACTTCTGAAATAAATGTTAGTTTTAAACATGCACAGTACAGTTTCAGGAAAAAACTTTGTCAGATAACCCCATTCTGTCACAAAAGCATCTGACTTGCTTGCAAATGGTGGTTCCATGCTGTAGGCCTGTATGAATGGGAAAGCTTTTACTGATCCATTTTTATATAGTTGTTACAACATCAATTTGTATGTTCTTTGTACATTGTATAAGCAGAGCAATAAATGAATATGAATTTCATTAAATTTGCTGCACTTAAACTCATTCTTATTGAATTAAAGAGCATGATAAATCCCAATGCAGCCTGTTTAGGGCTACATTTCTAAGTTTAGTCATTATAGCCACGCCCCTTGAAATCTTTTCAGCGTTTTTTTATTTACATGAGCAATCCAATGCAGTTATTCTTTTTTCTCTGTTTACTGCTATCTTATTTTGTGCTGCTGTCTAGTGAATATGCAACACAGAACAAGTTAACCTGACATTAAATTTAACCTTTTCAGATGAGAAGATTGGTTCATTCACTAATTATGAAGAACTTTGTGACTTCTGCAGGCTTGTCAGGGCAACAGCCTACTGTTTGAGTTTTGTTCACTTCAGTTTAACTACAATTAACATATAGCTAAATAAGATCAGATGCAGTTAATTTGAGGTTGCAATCAAGTACTGAATAGGTCATGCAGATCAAAAAATCTGGGGGTAGCCTTTGGTGAAAATTTAGTAGGCCCTGGTGCCCTTTGGATACCATACTACTTGAATGATATATATACCTCTCCATCGAAAATGTTAACGTTTTCTGTGTTTCAACTAGGTTTCATTTTCTCCTTTGTGTTTCTCATTGCCCTACATCTTTTTAAAATTTATAAAATCTGAAACCAAACAAAGTTGAACTAGCGATCAGATCCTATCTGTTAAAGGATCATGCAAATATTTATATCAGAAACAGGCATAAGTCAAAATCAAATCGAGAGTAAAAAATATATAAATGGCAAAAATATACGAGTGATAAAAATAAAACTTCACTAAAGACATTCAAAAATAAATTGTTAAAAAATTCTGTTCTCCGAGCAGCCAAAATTTCCAAAGCGATCAGATCCTATCTGAAAAGGTTCATGCAAATATTTATATCAGAAACAGGCATAAGTCAAAAACAAATCGCGAGTAAAAAATATATAAATGGCAAAAATATACGAGTGATAAAAATAAAACTTCACTAAAGACATTCAAACGTAAAATTGTTAAAAAATTCTGTTCTTCGAGCAGCCGAAATTTCCTTCATGCAATAAAATTGTGAAAATCTATACAATTTTAAGTCTTCTCGATTTGGGAAAGTTAATTAGTTTCCTTCCCATCGAACATGTTAACGTTTTCTGTATGGGTACGTATAAGGAAAAACGTTATTTGACGGTTACTCTGATAATTTAAATATTTCAGTAATTAAAAACATGCTTGAAGGAGGCCTTTGCTTTGGTACAGGAAAATATCTAAGATGATGAAAAATAAAAAGAGGACATTATGGATTATGGATTATAATCGTCTAGCAAGCAACTTTATCTGAATACAGTCAGCTAAGAAACACGTTAACTGGCTTGAATAGGGTGGAGAAAAGTTATAATGAAATAAGTCGAATTATTGCAAAGCAAAATTCCTGAAATACAATATGCACAATACAGAAACAAATTAACTAAAATAATCAAAATTGCAAAATATAACTATTATAAATACAAGCAAATTTCCAAACATAGAGGAGACAGGAAAAACACTTGGTTGTCTATAAACAATCTTCTTGGAAAACTAATTAAGAAAAATAAAAAGAGAAATTAAATGTTGATAATAAAGAAATTACTGATGATACTGCTGATGCATACTCTTTAAATGCAATTTTACTTCTAATTTTATGTATATATATATATATATATATATATATTATATGTGTGTGTGTGTGTGTGTGTGTGTGATAATAAATTGGTTAATTGACGAAAGAACACAAAAAATATAAGAAAAATAAATTAGGTCTATCAATACCAACTAATTAATTAAAATTGGTTTAAACCTTAAAATTTAATAAATTACCAACTTAAAAATAGTATTATAACATACCTTTATTTTTTTATCAAATTTTTAAGTGATTGTGATTACACACAACAAAAATACAGTATATATATATATATATATAATATATATATATATATACAGGGTGGGCCGTAAGTTTCCATACATAGGAAAAATAAACATTTTTTTATGGACAACCATTTTTATTTATATAATATGCTCTACATGGTTGCCATTGTTTTGAAAACACATTTCAATACGTGTTCCCCACTGTTGATGAACACGCATTAGCACAGTTGACGTTATGCTTGTAATGGCGTTGGTGATACGTTCCTTTAGATGATTTATGTCTCGTATCTTTTCCTGATACACCATGGCCTTCAAGTGCCCCCAAAGATAGAAATCAAGGGGGGTGAGATCTGGGGATCTGGGAGGCCACTCCACAGGACCACGCCGACCAATCCAAGCATCCGGAAACTGCTGATCCAAATACCGACGCACGTGAAGACCATAATGAGGTGGAGCTCCATCTTGCTGGAAGTAAACTGGGAAGTTACCTTCCTCGTTTAGCAGGGATGGGAAAATCTCTTCTTGCAACATGTTAAGATACATTTCGGCATTAAGATTTCCACTGACAAAAATTGGTCCAATAATTCTGTCACCCCATATCCCGGCCCACACCATCACTTTACCGGCACCTTGCATCTTCGTCGGACTCAGCCAGTTAGGGTTAGCATTACTCCAATAACGTATGTTTTGCCGATTAACCTCTCCATTGACGTAAAAATTTGCTTCATCAGTAAACAAGATCTTACGTCAAACGCATATTCTTAGGGTATCTGAAACATAAAAACAAACGTTTAATTTTTCCTATGTATGGAAACTTACGGCCCACCCTGTATATATATATATATACAGGGTGTTTGAAAACTTTCTGTACAAATTGTAAAGGGGGATAAGCAACACCAAGAGAAACCCTTTTCGTCTATAAGTGTATGTCCGCTGACGTCACCATTCGGCGCGAGAGGGCGCCGCTGCAATTGGCTAAAAGGTGAAGTGGGCTAGACTCGCGCTGGCCGCGGGCATTCTTAAATCGGACGTAGTACGCGTAACATGGAGCGCTTCACGACTGCTGAGATGGCTGACATGCATATGGTGTATGGGGCTGCCAATGGAAACGGAAGAGCTGCTGTGAGGTTGTACCGACAGCGCTTCCCAAACAGACGTGTTCCAAACCACCAAACGTTTGCGCATTTGCATCGGCGACTGCGAGAAACTGGAACATTCCATGCAAACATGCATGACACTGGTCGTGAGAGAAACGTGCGCACTCCTGACATGGAAGAAGAAATCCTACGGCGATTTGAGGACAATCCAAGCGCAAGCACGCGAGGTGTTGCACGTATCCTCGGTGTGAACCACGACCTGGTCTGGAGAGTGTTGCACGAGCAGCAGTTACATCCGTTTCATCGTCAGAGAGTCCAGGCATTATAACCTCGGGATTACCCTCTTCGTGTGGAATTCGCACGCTGGTTTCTGCAGCAGACAGCGGTGCAGCCTAATTTTCCGGCTTATGTGCTGTTCTCAGATGAGGCCTGTTTCACACGTGAGGGTGTGTTTAACATGCACAATTCTCACGTGTGGGCGCACGCAAATCCACATGCTACACGGGTGCATGCTCATCAAGAACGGTTCGCCGTCAATGTTTGGGCGGGTATCGTCCATGGCAAGTTGATTGGGCCGTACCTGCTGCCTGCCTGACTCGACGGGCGGGTTTATCGGATATTTCTTGAAGAAACGTTGCCGGAACTGCTGGAAGATGTTCCCGTGGCTATTCGTAGACGAATGTGGTTTCGACACGACGGGGCCCCAGCACACTCCAGCAACGATGTGCGGGATTATCTGAACGCCACTTTTGGAGACCGATGGATAGGCCGGGGTGGGCCCGTAGCCTGGCCACCGAGATCGCCCGATTTAACATGCCTCGATTTCTTCCTATGGGGACACATGAAGAACCTCGTGTACGAGACTCCCATTTATTCAGAAGAAGACCTCGTAGCAAGAATCGCTGTCGCCGCTGGAACTGTTCCCGAAATGCCGGGAATCTTTCGACGTGTACGTCGGTCAATGCTTCGACGCTGTCGGGCATGCATTGATGCTACCGGTCGCAACTTTCAGCACCTTCTTTAAATAAACATGCCTTCTTTAAATAAACATGTTACGCGTACTACGTCCGATTTAAGAATGCCCGCGGCAAGCGCGAGTCTAGCCCACTTCACCTTTTAGCCAATTGCAGCGGCGCCCTCTCGCGCCGAATGGTGACGTCAACGGACATACACTTATAGACGAAAAGGGTTTGTCTTGGTGTTGCCTATCCCCCATTACAATTTGTACAGAAAGTTTTCAAACACCCTGTATATATATATATATATATATATATATATATATATATATATATATATATATAGCGGATCGACAAGAAATAGACCAACAAATAGACAGACAAATCCTTTCCTTCCACGCTATCATCAAACAGTCTTGGAAAACACACGTGGGCAAAGAACCAAACAATGGAGACGTCTGTTTCTTCCCAAAAGGCGCGAACGCAAGCCCTTATCAACAAAAGGACGCGTGGACAAGGCGTCTTAAGATTTGGCGCGAAGTCCTACGTCACTGGAACTACGTATAAAAGCGAGCTTCCACTCTCCCTCATTCTCACTCACTCGCACTCACACACTCGATTTCCACCTTTACGAGCAACACGTCCGTCAACCGCCCTCCGGTTTCCTGCCGGAGGTGCGGCCTGCTACTTTCTTCAAGGCCTACGATTTATCATCAAGTAAGACCTTCTACAGACCGCCTGCAGAAGCAATCCTTCGAAGCCCAACCAGAATCACTTCGGGCTTACGGTTTACAAGGCCTAATCCGTGACACGACCAACGCGTGAGCGACCAGCTTCCAGAGGACGATCAACGACACTTCGAGCCTACGGTAATAGTTTCCTCTTCAACCCGCCTTCAACAAAGTTTACATCGTCCTGGTTAAGATAAGTACCTCCTATTCTAAGTACTCTTGTGAAGCCTACATTAAACTACCGCGAACGGTAGACTATACCCCAAGTGTAATTAAGCGTTCCAACTGACTCACGTGAAAGAACGCAGTAGGCCTGTTCTCCAATTCAAGTGTCATTTCAATACCGTAATTCCGCGTATCATCCGTTATTATGTTCAATTCATATAAGCACACCGGACAAAAAATTAGTCACCCCTAATAGCACCGATAGTAGGAAGTTCAAGGTCACACAGAGGGCGCTGATGTAGCACTGGTAAGTGACAAGTAGCGGTGACGTAGCACACAGGATCAGATCTGTTTCGTGAGGTGGTGAAGAACAAAGTGTGTGTTGGATATAGTCTGCAAAATGGGTCGTGAGGCAGACGTTACTCAGTGGCAAAAAGGAGCCATCGTGTTTGGCAGAGCCACGGACACAAAATGTCTGAAGTAGCCCAATTTGTTGGTGTGTCAACGCGTACTGTCCAGCGAGTTTACAAAGAGTGGTGTAGTTCGCAATCAACTGACAATCGACGGCGTAACTGTGGCCGGAAAACAATTCTCGACAATAGGGGCCGCCGCCATGTTTCTCGTCTAGTAACTGCAAATCGTTTTCAAACCAGAGAACAATTGGTCCAAGAAACCAATGAGGTTCTCCAGCGACCAATTTCAGAACGGACATTGCGACGAGAACTGCATGCGATGGACATCTGGAGCAGGGTACCACGGAAGAGGCCGCTGTTAACAGCAAGTCACAAATTGGCACGTTATAAATGGGCTCAGAGGCACAAAAACTGGACTAAGGCAGATTGGAAACGTGTAATTTGGTCCGATGAGTCCCGTTTTTGTTTGTTCTCCAATGATGGGAGGCGACGAGTATATCGCAGGTCCAATGAAGCCTTTAATCCTGAATGCGTCGAAGGTGTTGTTCAGGCTGGAAACAGAAAGTGAAGCGCAGGAATAGACACCCACGGACTCTGGCGGAACTTCGGGACCGGTTGATGAACGAGTGGCAGCAAATCGATGTTCAGTACATGCACAACCTCGTAGAGTCTCTGCCTCGCCGGATTCGTGCGGTTATCAAGGCCAGAGGCGCCGTCACACGTTATTAGGTACATTCTGAGAGGGGTGACTAATTTTTTGTCCGGTGTGCTTATGTTTATGTGATAACTTAATTTCTCTTACTGCAGGCCTAATTCATTTACAGTGTATATTCCCTCAACTATCATTAGGCCTATCCAATAATGCACGTCATTAACTTCCATTATTATGGGGCCGCATCATTTATTCTGTGTCATTACAAGGCCCATTCAATCATCTAGCCTACTTAATCAGAGTGTCATGTTTTCCATTCAATGTACCAAACGCACGTGCATTCTTTATATCATTTACTAGGCCCATTCAATGTTCCATGTTGCATGCCATTTACATACCATCAACGAGTACATTACTTATTACGTGTCAATTAAGCTATTAACATTTCATCTTATTAGTTAAGTCTGTGTCATAAGCATAACGTAAAACTATCAATTAATTACTGCCAATTCTTTGTTATATCACAGTGAATAAATAACGGCTTTATTTTCATAATAAAATACAAAACTATAAGGTGTCTTTTATAACCTTAATATTAATTTGCTTGGGTGTAATCCAAGCTGGTGACCCTCGCTGCCATTCCGGTCGCTTCCAATAGTATGGTGGCCTACTCAAATAGCCAATTTTAATTGGTGATACTTTACAACATAAATTATTAACCCAGCCTTTCATTAATAAGCAATCAGTCATTGCATCAATTAATCATTAGCATACAATCAAATCATTATCACCTTAAACGGCTAAAACTAGGTCCGCTATATATATATAATTTTATTATACTAAGGACTAAGGTGCGCCAGTTAATTCGAATACATTTTTATAGCGACAGTAAGCACCGCATTGAGGTTTTAAAATGGAAAGCAATTATTTCGTTGATATAATTACAGTTATTACCCAATTAAATGCAGCGCCTTAAAATATCTGACATCTTTACTATTAACTTCGATTCAAACCTGTTTAATTTAAAAATAAAAAATTTGTACACGCTTTGAAACTGTTCGAACAGTTTTAACTGCATCAAACATCGTGTATAATGAAATGAACTTGAAATTTCACAGAATATTTCTAGTTAACTCTGAATATACGTGTGTGTGTGTGTGCACGAATTGCTCATTCGATTATTATATATATATTTTTTCTACAAATATGGTTATACGTTTTGTATATTTTCAAAATAATTAATATATATATATACAAGCGCAGATGGGGTGAGAAGTTTGTGGATGGAATGAGGGAGGAGGGGAGATGACCGTGTGTTTTGACGGTATTTAGGAACTCTCCCTAATATAAATTAAAATATTTGGTTGTATTTAGCAACCAAATGGTTGAATAATGTAAGGAATAATTAAATAAATATTGCTATCTGGCAACTCAGCAGCCGATTGGCTGAATAATATAAGGAATAATTAAATAAATGTTTCTATCTGGCAACTCAGTCTTCTGGACTGATTAATATATGAATTAGTTTAATAATTATTGCTATCAGGCAACTCAGCAGCCGATTGGCTGAATAATATATGAATTAATTTAATAAATATTGCTATCTGGCAACTCAGCACCCGATTGGCTGAATAATATATGAATTAATTTAATAAATAACGAATCTGGCAACTCAGTCTTCTAGACTGATTAATATATGAATTAGTTTAATAATTATTGCTATCTGGCAACTCAGCAGCCGATTGGCTGAATAATATATGAATTAATTTAATAAATATTGCTATCTGGCAACTCAGCACCCGATTGGCTGAATAATATATGAATTAATTTAATAAATATCGAATCTGGCAACTCAGTCTTCTAGACTGATTAATATATGAATTAGTTTAATAATTATTGCTATCTGGCAACTCAGCAGCCGATTGGCTGAATAATATATGAATTAATTTAATAAATATTGCTATCTGGCAACTCAGCACCCGATTGGCTGAATAATATATGAATTAATTTAATAAATAACGAATCTGGCAACTCAGTCTTCTAGACTGATTAATATATGAATTAGTTTAATAATTATTGCTATCTGGCAACTCAGCAGCCGATTGGGTGAAGGAATAATTAAACACATGGCGCTATCTGGCAACTCAGCCAACTGGCTGTTTGGGACCCTATAAGAGGCGGCGGACGGCTGAAGGATCCCATATGAGCTCAGCTTCCAGCCGAGTGAACACCCAACTCTGGGTTCCCACATCTGGGGCTCTCCTCCTATCTCTCTCTCTCTGTCTCTCTCTCTCTCTCTCTCTTTCTCTCTCTCTGCCCCTTTGGGGGGGTTCAGCTTGGGGGAGAAATCCGCCTCCAAGTTGCATACTCCTTGCAATCCCATTTTGGGGTTGGCAACAAAGGTTGGTACTCCGCTTTGGGAGGTTCAGCTTGGGGGAGAACTCCGCCTCCATGTTGCATACCCCTTGCAGTCTCATTTCAGGGCTGGCAACAAAGGGGGTGCCTTGCGGCAAAGGGAGTTGGGGAATTTTTTCTTTTTTCTTTTTTTCCCTTTTTTTTGCAACAAAGGGGGGTGGGGAGCTATACTAGATTGCACTATTCAAATATTCTTGACAGTTGGCTTAGAAATCCGCCAGTTGGCTCAGAAGGCATAAATGGCCTGTATATATTAATAACCTTCAAACAAATTAAAAGCGCACACAAACGCACATACACTCCCCGACTATACGCCCATAAAGCCCTTATTATTACAGACACACACACACACACACACACACATATATATATATATATATATATATATATATATATATATATATAAACAGATGCATGCAAAGCCCCAAAAGCAAAATATATACGAGCACAACAAAAACACCACATCACCACCAATCGTCTAAATATAGACTTTTAGGAGCTCATCCCATCAACAGCACATGGTTAGATGAGGGCTACAACCAATCATCTAAGTATAGAGTTTTAGTTGCTCATCCCATGAAAACCACGTAACCAATATGAGGGCTACAACCCAGCGTCGAAACTTAGACGATTGGTGATGAAGTAGTGTTACACAACCACCACCACAACCACCACCACAACCGCTTTACTTACCAGCTCCTTGTAGACCGATAAGGTCTCTAAATATGACCGAATAGACAGAGCATTTAACCCTTTAACGACGGATGGTACCTTAAGATCCACCAGAAATAATAATATAAATTGTACTACAATGCCTCGTTTCTATAAATGCTTCAACGTGTTTATATATAGATGTCATTTAGTTGTCGGGAAAGGAACCCAAAATGTGTATCATTTCAATGACTAGTTACTAAAATATTTAGTTTTCAATAACAATAGAACCTATACGTTCTGGTAACAAGAGTGACCGCATATGCTGCGGACTCGTCCGTAAAGGGTTAAACATAACCAAATACGTTTATGGGGCCAAGGGGTAGACCGACAAGGTCCCAATAAAAGACAACGCCAATAGTTTTTCTATTGAGCTTCTCATGGTATAATACCACGAGACCAAAACCAATTTTCGCTATAATACACAATTTTATCCTTAAACTATAACGAAAAATGCATTTAGTATGATTTTTAAAACAAAATAGATATTAAATTAGGGGTAACTTATTCATTTTTCCTCTTTTACTTGCAGCCCTGCCGCGACATTGCTGAATTATTTTTAATATGATTTAAAACCGGCATTCACGATCATATTAAATCTTACTTTTGAAGATATCCAGAAATAATGATGCAAAATTACTTTAAAAGGTATAGACTCTACGAAGTATCTTAAACTTTGGTACAAAAAATATTAATATAACTAGATTTTAAGTTTTAATTGGGCATGCCCAATAAATATCGTTTTCTACGCGTATTTATAAAAAATGGAATTTATGGTATAACTCATTTAATTGCACCTTCTACAATTAAATAAATGGATTTAATCTCATTTACTCTAAATAATTTCTCGCTTCAACATTACTGCATTATATTTAATGTAATTTTAAACCAGCTTTTGGAACATATTAAATCTTACTATTCACGGCTTAAAGTAAATTTTCTTCAGTGCAATTCTCCAATTAAACACTGCCTTGAAGATTCGATTTCTAATACAGCGTACTGTCACAAACACATTTAAAAACGTAGAAGATTGGGGTCTCCTATCTAGCAATAAAGAATTATGAAATGCTTCGATATATATATATATATATATATATATATATATACTGTATATATATATATATATATATATATGTATAGAAACGACGTAAGTATAGAGGAGTGTTCTGCACACGAGGAAGAGAAATAACGAACAAATGAAAAATGAGGCACCCGCCCGGGAATCGAACCCAGGATCTTCCAATTGCCGGTCAGACGTGCTAACCACTACACCACGGAGCCACGATAGTCAGAAGTCGTAATTCTCCTACATAGGGCAGAAACCAATGCCTTGAGAGGGCACCCTCGCAAATCGTGAATATGTACATTTAACTGCAATGACCACGCAGTATATTAATGTATAGAAACGACGTAAGTATAGAGGAGTGTTCTGCACACGAGGAAGAGAAATAACGAACAAATGAAAAATGAGGCACCCGCCCGGGTTCGATTCCCGGGCGGGTGCCTCATTTTTCATTTGTTCGTTATTTCTCTTCCTCGTGTGCAGAACACTCCTCTATACTTACGTCGTTTCTATACATTAATATACTGCGTGGTCATTGCAGTTAAATGTGTATATATATATATATATATATATATATATGGGAATGAACTCAGAATGGTCCCCTGAGTTTTTTATGATACACACAGACCGTGCATGGAACAAGGAACTCTTCTGGGATAATTAAATCCACTATTGTCCGAATAAGTAATGGTAAATGACAAATACCATAGTTTTTCTTTTTCATGATGCTAGCCCGACGTGGGCAACGGGCCACTCGCAAAGAGGTCCCATAAATATAGCTTCCCTCACCAGCTATCTGCAAAGCAGACAGGATCCAGCTTTGGGACAAGGATCTAGGGTTTAAAGCAGCCTAGCCCTGCTACATTTAGAACCTCAATATAAGCAAAAGACTCGCTGTCTTCACGTCAGATTGAATACATCAAAGAAAAAGGGGTAACTATTATATTTTAGCCAAAACCCAAAACTAAAACCTCAACTGGCAGAATTGAGCGTCCACTTTTCAAGGCACATAACATGTCCGTTTCAAGATGGGAATGAACTCAGAATGGTCCCCTGAGTTTTTTATGATACAAACAGACTGTGCATGGAACAAGGAACTCTTCTGGGATAATTAAATCCACTATAGTCCGCAATTGCGGAAGTATGTTTTTCGTTTGCGGATTTGCGTTTGCGGCAAAGTCATCGCAAATTAGTGAATTTGCGTTGCGGAACTAAGACCGCAAACGCAAATCTTTCCGCAAATTTCCCACGTGGCTGGAGCAGAGCATGTTCCCCAAACTTCACCGCAACGCCTGGGTTCATGTTTTCCTCAAGTATAACACGGCCATCCCCAGCTCTGCGGCCGTGGAGAGACTGTTCTCCCATGGGTCAGATATAATGAAGCCCAAAAGGGCCAGCCTGACCTCTGACAACTTCCAACGTCTCGTGTTCATGAAGGGGAACATGGACTTATTAAAACTGGATTTGGCTCAGTTACTGGAGGAGAACGACTGAACTTGTTGACAAAGCCAGAGGCGTACACTTGTAGAGGCTAGAGGGGTTGAGTTGTACAGTGAGTTCAAGTTGTGTACAATCACAGTGTTAACTTAATTTAACTTGTGTAATGTAATGTGTGTACAGTTACTACAGTTACAGTACAGTCTTCTCTAACGTGTCTAAGTCTCAAAATTTATGAAATTCAAATGATTAAATTTATTATTTAATTTATTTACTATTTACTTGCAGGAGGTGTTTTTGTTCAATATAATGTCAATATATGTAGTATTTTTATTTCTTCTACAATAGTGATTTATTGTAATAAATTATTTAGCCTTGTTTTTAATAAAAACAAGGCTAAAACATTAAACATTAAAAAGATATAAAAACTTTTTATACCTCTTTAATGTTTTGGATACTTTTTATAGTTAAAATTGCGATTGCGGAATTTGCGGTTTGCGGAAGTGTTTGCGGAAGTGCCCAGCACTGTAAAAATTGGAAATATGGTTTGCGTTTGCGGATTTGCGTTTGCGGCACCAAAAATGGCAAGCAGTTTGCGGATTTGCGGTTGCGGAAGTTAAGGTTTGAGTTTGCGGATTTGCGATTGCGGAAGTGATTTTGAGTTTGCGGTGCCCAGCTCTGATATATATATATGTTCCTCTGTGTGTATTTTGGTGAAAAACAATAGGTTTTAAACCATCATCCATTCTGAGTCACCTTCGTGGTTATTTCGGCATATACACTACAAGTCAAAAGTTTAAGTACACCTACTAATTTCCAATGTTTTGCTGCTTAGCTCATGACATAAACTTCAAATGTAAACTTAACAGGTACTAGAGATGAATTTGTTTACCTAGCTTTCATATTGTATGCTTCAGTGCATCTGCCCTATGCAGTAACACAGAAGCTTCTTCAAAATAGCCTTCAAAATGTGTTAATTTACATCTAGCATGCAACCTAAAATTAATGCCATTAGCTCTGCACAAAGGTCCAAAAACAGTTTAAAAGTCTTTACTTAGGGTAGTGTGTTTCTTCAGGAGTATGTTAATAGCGCTGCAGGTCTTTACATATAAAATCCTTGCAGAGGAGCTATCTGTGTAGTTTAAGGTATATTTCTGTGTTTCAGAAAGCAAAAATGGATGCCAAAGTTAAGTTAACAACAGAAAAAACGAGAATCGACTGTAACTTTGAGAAATGAGGGCCAATCACTGAGGCAAATTGCAAAAAAATTAAGTTTCTGTGAATGCGGTTGCTTGTGCCATTAAATGGTACGAAGAAACTGGTCAAAATAAGGACAGAAAAAGGTCAGGGCGACCAAGAACCACAACAGACTCAGATGACAAGTATATCCGAGTCACCAGTCTGCGCAACAGAAGCCTCACAGCACCTGAAATCAATAATTTCGGATAAGGAGGAAAAAAAGAAATAAGTTAAAAATTGTAATTCCCTCACATTCTTAAAACAGCCATATTATGGCCGCTCACCACCTTCCTTGTGCTCAGACGAAAACAAAGTGTACGCATAATTGATAAAGTGACCAGATTTTTGGAAGTTAAAAGCGGGACATATCCTGGCCCCCCACTGGGAGTCCAATGGGGGAGGGGGTGTCCCCCTGCCGCGGTTGAGAAAATTTTGAAATTGCAATACTCAAAAAACATGTTTTGGTGGCATCGTAAGCTGATATTTTAATGTTAATTTCAGCAAAAAACAAGTCCCCATATGACATACATATATGCTCCATTCTCTGTTGTACCAAATATATATACAATACTAGCAATAAAAATCAAATACGAGGCAATAACGAAACAGAGTCAGAGTCAAATTATCACTTTTCCACCAATGCAAACTGACAACTTTCGTTTTGTATTACGTAATGCTTGAAAACACCAATAAAAACATTAATTAGCAAATTTGTCGAATAACCATAACACTACGAAACTATATATTTTTTCAGCAACTCTTCAAGTAATCACCCCTTAACTCAAAAAGTGAGGTTGTCTTGAGGTACTCTGACCCCTCAAAGAAAAAAGTGGGGGGGGTCCTGACTCCCTGAGATTTACACCCCTGACTTACTTTTTAATTTTAGTACTTTTCACTGGATGATATCTTCTTCAGTAACTCAGGAGTGGATTTCAGAATATTGTAAAATTCCAAACAGAACAGGTATCATAAAAATCTGTAACTGTATTCACCACTGCTGATGATTCAACTAATCCATCTTCAAGTTTATTCACTAGGGTTCTGACTGTTGTGGCAGAAACAAGTTTGCTTTCCTTGTTAGTAGACTTTGCTTCAGATCATTAACAACAGTCATAACTTCAACAACCGAAACACTTTCACTTTCAATCTTTGAAGCAACTTGGTGGAATGTTGCTGCTTGACTGTGGCCAAAGTTGAACCAGAGTTCTGCACTTGGGTTTTCAAAAAGTTTTTCCGTACAACAGGGCACTTAGTTTGACTCCAAAAATATGATTTCAGAATAGGAACTAATTTTAGAATTCTTTCAACTGCAGGCATCAGTGTCAACCATCTAGTTTTACTGTACCCCAGTAGCTGTTTATATTCACTGTCAACAGAATCACAAAATTCTTTCACAGCTTCTACACGTAGAGTATAGATATAAAAGAAGGAATATATCTTGACATCATTTGATTCTACATCAATAGGCAAGCAGTCACACTGAGTCACAGGCAGACTGAACAGCATTATGTACGATGTGAGCACCAATCGCCAATTTATAAATATATATATATATATATATATATATATATATATATATATATATATATATATATATATATATACAGGGTGTTTATAAAGTCCCTATTTCAGTGAAAACGTAGCAACAAGGGTAAAATTCAATAACAATATAATAGAAGGCATACCTTTAATGAATACTTAAGCATATGATTCTACATGAGCACCATCAATATCTCTACAGAGTTCGAATCTGTCAGCAGCATTGCGGAACACATTTTTTATCATGACAGGGGTTATTTTTATAACTGCTGTTACGATACGAGCACGTAAATCTTGCAGATCTGTAACCCTCGTTTCATAGACGTTTGATTTGATAAAGCCCCATTTTGATTTGCTAAAGCCCCAGTTCAAAAATAACCCCTGTCACGCTCCAAAATGTGTTCCGCAATGCTGCTAACAGATTCGAACTCTGTAGAAATACTGATGGTGCTCATGTAGAATTATATGCTTAAGTATTCATTAAATGTATGCTTCCTATTATATTGTTATTGAATTTTACCCTTTTTGCTGCGTTTACACTGAAATAGATATGAACTTTATAAACACCCAGTGTATACTGTATATATATATATATATATATATATATATATATATATATATATTGACGATTGGTTAGGTTAAGTCGTAATATTTTCGTTAGTTTTAACGTTTTAGTTGATTACGTATACGCGGACAAAGTTGGGGAACACAAACTACACTAGGATAATGTAGGGAAACTAAACTACACTAGGTACCATAAGGGGACGTAAACTACACTGGCTCCACACACATATATATATATATATATATATATATATATAACTATTAATCATTTAGTTTCAAACAAAATCATCTATTGTTTCGCTTTATTTAAAACTAATACGAGAAAGACGCCAAGTGAGATATTACGTATTTCACTTCATTTGATCTCGGTGACGTAAGAAAAGTTATTTATTTGCTAAAATCGTGAAAATTGATTGTATTTTCTAAAAAGCTTTCAATAAACAATTTATGGGTCATTTCAACTCAAAAATATGTCTGATTTGCGAAGTGTGCACAGAAACATTTATCTGAAGAGTTAATTACTCTGTACAAGAATGTTAGATAAACGGTTGTCCCGGGCGTCGAACATTAATATATAAAAGATTCATTATATCTCTGTTAGAATATTCGGAGCTATTGAAGAATAGGGACCCCAGCCTTCTTTAGTTAGCTTTATAAGGCTAACTAACGAAAATATCATGACCTAACCTAACCAATCGTCAAGGGCGTACAGTTAACCTAACGATTGGTTAGGTTAGGTCGTGATATTTTCGTTAGTTAGCCTTATAAAGCTAACTAAATAACTAAAGAAGGCTGGGGTCCGAATTCTACATTTGATCAAAAAATATAAATACCTCTAAATTGAAACTAATATCCGCCGCAGTTACAAAATACTAAGTACACATTGTACAATTTTTATTAATTATACTCGTGTGTGTGTGTGTGTATATATAATATATATATATATATATATATATATATATATATATATATATATATATATTGTATATGGGATGAATTTCACAATTAAACACGTGAAATAAATGAATGATGCAAACCCACAAGTTAAAAGAAAAACGATTCCAAGGCCTTTCGTGTATTCAGAGCTACACCTCGTGAAGGAAGGAAGAGAGAAGGCAAGATGCCCATAAATATATACAACGTAGTGGAAACCAAAACAATTAGCACATACTTAACAAGAGTTAATGAGAGGCAAAAGGAATTTTAACAAGATATTTTCAAGTTTATACATTATAAATTAAGTCACAAATGGATTGATCATGCAGCAGAGTGAATTGTATGTATAATTATTCATATAAATGTAATTATGAATAATTATGTATCAATACCAGAATCAACTAAGGTATGCATTAGTTCAAATGAAGAGTTCTTTGTTAGCCCAGAATGGCGGGTCCGAATTTGCGTCTCTCAGACGACGTTTGGATTTACCTTATAAAGCTTCCCTACCCCTTTCACCCTAATCCCCGACTGATCTACCATCATACAGTATATACATATGAAAATGAAATGAAAATGACAGTTCACATACTAAGGATAGAAATATATACAATTGATTAGAAATAATACTGTAATGTCCAAGTTAAGTGGAGGTACAGACAGACGTTTTCGTACCAAGAATTCCATAGCTTAGAGCAGTGCTGTCCAACTTCTATAAAGCGCGGCCAAGATGTTGCCTATAATCATACACTGTTGGTTAATACGACTTAGGAACCCACTGAATGTTGTTCTCCCTACTAGAAATGACAAAATAGGGAAGAAAATTCAGAAATGAAATTTGGCAAAATTCCATTCCGCGGACCGCATGCGGCCCGTGGGCCGCAAGTTGGACAGCGCTGGCTTAGAGGGTAAATGGCAGGACTCATGGATAGCTTGGATAATCGGTTTGGTTGATATTTTAATTCTTTGCATTAAACTGTATTGAGCACGTCTTGTTACCTCATGGGAGCTCGGGACATTGCGGGTAGCAAACATTTGCGAAGCTGAGCATCTCGGGGGTAATTTATGTAAGAGTCTAAAAGACCCGTTGTACAGCAAATTTAGGGTTCTGCCAGGCTAGGCTAGGCTGGGCTAGGCTGTTTTAAACCCTAGATCCTGTCCCAAAGCTGGATCCTATCTGCAATGCAGATAGCTGGTGAGGGAAGCTATATTTCTTGGACCTCTTTGCGAGTGACCCGTTGCCCACGTCGGGCTAGCATCATGAAAAAGAAAAAACTATAGTATTTGTCATTTACCATTACTTATTCGGACTATAGTGGATTTAATTTCCCAGAAGAGTTCCTTGTTCCATGACCGGTCTCTGTGTATCATAAAAAACCTCAGGGAACGATTCTGAGTACATTCCCATCATGAAACGGACATGTTATGTGCTTTGAAAAGTGGAAGCTCAATTCTGCCAGTTGAGGTTTAAGTTTTGGTTTTTGGCTAAAAATATAATAGTTACCCCTTTTTTCTTCGATGTATTCAATCTGACGTGAAGGCAGCGAGTTTTTTGCTTATATTGAGGTTCTAAATGTAGCTGGGCTAGGCTGCTTTAAACCCTAGATCCACTAATTTTATATACATTTCTTAATTTCCTTTTTAAAAATAGCAATGAATCTCAAAGATTTTTGCCTGAAAAACTGTCATGCTTCCCAACGACATACTATTCTGATGAGAATACTATATTTAAAATACTTGTCAATGAAATGAAAAGAAAATGAAGAGGTTTATTGGCAGACTATAGTCCACATGACAAATATTATTAATAGAATGACAGTTTATATACTAAGGATAGAAATATATACAATTGATTAGAAATAATACTGTAATGTCGAAGTTAAGTGGAGCTACAGACAGACGTTTTCGTACTAAGAAGTCCATAGCTTAGAGGATAAATGGCAGGAATTATGGATAGCTTGGATGATCAGGTTGGTTGATTTTTTAATTCTTTGCATGAGACTGTGTTGATCACGTCTTGTTACCTCCGGGAAGCTCGGGACATTGCGGGTAGCAAACATTTGCGAAGCTGAGCATCTCGGGGATAATTTATGTAAGAGTCTAAAAGACCTGTTGTACAGCAAATTTAGGGTTCTGCCAGAACCTTTTTTATAATTCACCCAGAGTTGCTCTCCGTATATATTACTGCAGAAAGTACGAAAGAGTGTGTCTTTAACTTCACTTGTACAGAATCGAAAGTTCCTTATGGTCATATTCGCTTTAGCACACAGGCTTCGAGATTGTTTTCTTACATCCGAGTCATCACTCAAGGAGCTGGTAATAGTTTGACCCAAATACTTAAACTCTTGTACTTCCTCAATTACTTCACCATTCATTTTAAACCTTATATCAGCTGGCTGATTACAGCTTTTAGGATGAAATTGCATAACCTTAGTTTTTGTAACATTAAAAAGAATATCATGTTTTTTCGAATACACTTCGCAGACGTTTACTAGCCGATCCAGACCTTTAACAGAGGGACTTATTAGCACCATATCATCGGCATAAACTAAGTTATTTATCCTTGTGTTATCTACTGGGCTCCAATAAACCTTTCCCCCCCCCGCCCATGGCCTAAACCATTAGAGGTACAGTAAAACTAAACATACTTACAAAAGAGAATTTAATCCTGCATTTAATGAGAAACAATTAAAACTTGGTGTTCCCGCCATTGGCTTCCAAGACAGCCTGAATTCGCTTTCGGTAGCTTGCCAAAAGTGACGTGAATAGATCTTGATCGTTACGCAAATTTGCTAAAACAGTTTCAATGTGTTGCGTCATTGTATCCTTCGAAAATCGATTTGCTGCAGGTTCTTGAAACAAGAGACATTCAACCTTGTCCTTTATAACTGATCCAATGTGTTCACAGACGTTCAGGTCAGGAGAATTTCCTGGCCATTCTTCATTTCCAAAGAAATCGATCTCATGGTTCCGCAACAACTGTTGAGTGGCTAATGCCTTAAATCAGGGGGCCTTATCGTGCAGAAGTGTGACCTGATCGACATCCACAACATTGTTTGGGTTTCTTAGAAAAGGAATGACATGCTGGGATAGAATAATATAACGAAAATACTGTCCATCCCAACTCTGTCCATTTGGCTTCAGCACTAGGGCGGGTCGTACTCAGGTGACAACATGAATCTGAAGGAAATCCTACCATCAGGGGTGTCTAATTATGTGTTTTTACATGGGGAATTCAAATATGAGCTTATTTTTTGGATAGGATAACTCTAACCTACATCATTTTGTATTTCTAAATTGCCAATTTTACCCTTTTGAACCCCTTTATAATATATTAAAAGATATAAGGTGAATCATTTATATTGACAAGGCCAAATCAACTTTACATATATTTATTAATAGGTGAACTACATGTATATCACTGGATATAATTACAAAGATCATTCTCCTGACATCTTGAACTTTGCCAGGTTGCACAAATCCTGCTTTGACTCAGACTTGGACATCAGCTTCCTGCTGGTCTCCTGAGCCCTGATCCCTCCATCCCTCTTTTCCTGTGAGAAGTACTTAGCAGAAGCCTCAGTCACCATTTTAACAACCCTCTCAATGCTTTGTGTGTGGCAAGGCCAGTTGCGCACCTCCATGGGGGTGTTGATGAAGTTTTTCACCTCTGAGGTGCTTAGAGAGCAGGTGAGAGGTGGCTCTGACACACCTTCTGACCAGCTGATCAAGTCACTGATGCTGGAAGCATCACAATTGATGTCAGGTGTCCTTCTGCTCCTAACAGAGGAGTCCCCCAGCTGAGTGTCCGGGTCCCCCTCTCCCCTGATGGCCAGGATTCTCTCCACCCCTTCAATCCTCTCCTTCTGATCCTCAGAGCAGAGTAGTGTTTGGAGGATGACTTCACTGTGGGCATACCAAGCAGATCTTCTCACAGTTGGCATCACAATATCCAGCACCTCCTTTCTCTGGGACTTGAGGCAGTCCAGCTGAAAGAGGATGTGCCTAGGCCCTTCGATCCAGGAGTGCTTGACCTTCACGTTGAACCAACATGGGTAATACACTCCAATGATGAATTCCACAATGAATTGCAGAATCTTCAGGTTCTTTCCTTTAAGTCCGTGCTTTGACACCCAGAGCCTGAGAAGTCTGTTCGCTGTGGTGAGCCAGCGGCTGTGGTTTACTGGTCCTATCTCTAACAGAGCCAGCCCTGCAGGAAGTACTCCATCCCTGACTGCACAGACAATTTTATAGCCATAGTATTGATCAGTTGAGAGATCTTGAATGACCTTGTCAGGAAGCTTCATCAGTGGAGGGCCAACAGAGATTCGGGTGAAGTTTGGATTGATATCAAAGTCTGTAGCAGAATCAAGGAGCTTTCCTATTGGCCCGGATAATTTTTTGTCTGACAGAGTAGGGCCATCAAGGTCAACAATGAGATGACGCAGGGGAAGTTCAACAGTGTGCAGGTTGGACACCAACCAGACCAGCTTTCTCCCCAGGTGCAGCTCCAGCTTCCGCATTACTCCAGCTTTCACACCAGTGTTGACATTTGTTGAGTCTCCTCCAATGGCCAACAAGGTCTTATCATAACATAGCGCAAAATTCTTGGTTAAAAAAAGAGCTGAAATGGGCAAGAACAAATTTATCTGCAAATGCTAAACACATTATGCTTTTTTGGTTTCAAAATGTTATAAAATGCTAATTTATCTGTTGTCTGTAATGCAAATAATTTGTTCATGTACTCTAAAAAAACTAAAGAAACACATCCTAAAAATATTCTTTAGAACATTGAAATAGGCCTCATACTGCTCAGTTGTACTAAAAATGAACCACCTAATTTTAGCTCAAATCAAAGTTGTTAATTAAATTTTGCTCAATGTATCACTATAATATGCGTAGAAATAGCTTTTTCTAAAATATAACAGAATAATACTCACATGTGAACAGTAACAAAAAAAATATCAGTAGATAATCACTAAATCTATCCCCTCACTGCAAGCTGAGGTGGTAAAATAGCTTCATAAATCATGAGTCACTTCAAATATTTCACAAAACGTTTTAGAATGTTCTGAAACGTTACATTCTAGCCTCTGAGAAAGGTGGCTCAGAAAATGGCCTTATGCGCGCCAGAAAACCGTCAAAATATTTCATATACCAAACTGTATGATAATTACAATTAAGTGGAATGGCACACCTTTTTATTTGAGTATTTAAATATTATTATTATTATATGAATTACATTATATGTGTTTATATGAATTAGTTAGAACAATGCTCTATGAGAGATAACGTGAGCAGCCATGATAGAAAACGTGAGAAGACATTCTGGGGTAACTACAATAGTAAAATAATCAACAATTTAATAATAATCAACTGCAAAATGATGTAGGTTAGGATTATCAGAATTAAATATTTTCTTCAGAATTGTGTTCTATACACCAAAATATGTCATTTGAACACCCCTCTCCATTGATTTAAAAAAAATGCATAGTATGACCCGCCCTACTTCAGCACTCACATGAGCTTCTTTGCAGTGAACAAAACAAACACACCAACACAGTCTGGACTTTTTAATAATTCGCGATAATTTTCATTGTCATCGATTTCATCTGGTGTTGTGGCCCACACTCGATCATTTTGGTAGTTAGGCCGACGTGTTACGTAAACAAAAAATTTATTGGAGACAGCTAAATGCATGAAATCATCCACATCCCAATCTTCAAGATAATGGGCAAACCACATTCTGTCATCGATGTTAAGTTGAGTTTTTCTTGGCTTTGAAAGTTCATGCAAGGCTTTAAACCTTGCCTATGACGGTACAGTCGAATGATCTCACCACTAACGATCTTTCCTCTCAACACTTCGATCTCTCTAGAAAGTTTAGCACAGCTGTTTTTCCGCTTACGCGTACCGTTTTCAATGATGTCCTTTGTTTCCTGAGAGAGTGGCAAATTTGGGCGCCCAGATTTGGTTGTATCCATTTCACATTCATCCAAAGTTTTATTCCAATTTCTTTTGACGAAGTCCTCACTTCTTCGCAACTTTTTGGCAACCCATGAACGTGTTATAAAGGTGGCTCCAGCATCACGAGCTTTCCGAAATGTTATTGCTCGTATGCGATCTATCACACGTTGCCTCTCCGAATCACCAATTAATTGAGAAGCCATTATAATATCACTTAATCAGCTAGAGTAATTTTAATACCTGCAATAAATAAAGAATTTTATATATTTTTATAATCACTAAAAACTATTTCGATATAAGTAAACATGTAAGCTGCAAATGGGGGTTAAGGTTTTTTGGAACCGCTTGTACAACATCCCACTGTTGCCTCATTAAGTGAAGCAATTAATCCGTCAATATGCACATTAAACAGCATAGGGGAGAGCAAAGAGCCTTGTCTCACCCCGCAAGAGGAGCCAAAACACTCGGATAGTACATTGCCCCACCTAACAGTGAAAGATTGGTGGGAATACGAAAATTTCAATAAATTTAATATGTACATGGGAACCTTCCTGTCTTCTAGTTTTGCAAATAAAATATTGTGGTTCACTCTATCATATGCCTTACTTATATCAAGGAAACAGCTATAAATAGTTGAATTACTGTCAATGTATTTAGATATTGTTTCTTTAAGTACATAGATACACAGGTCAGTTGAGTGGGACCTTTTAAAGCCAAACTGATTAGATGTCCATAGGAAATCATTTAATCGGAGTAACAAAAGTTTTTCTAGTAGTTTCGAGAAGCAGGAAGCGACAGCAATAGGCCTGTAATTATTGCTGGACAGAATGTCTCCGTACTTATTTTGACCAGGGGCAAGATATATACCCTTATGAACTCTGCAGGGATATAGCTAAAAATACTAAAAATACAAAATTAAACTTTAATGCCAACATAAATGCAAAAAACTTCACTTTTTTACGTGAAGGTCAAAATATGAGAATAAAAACCCACTCTAATAGACAGAGTTTATTTCCACGACAGTAATTATGTCAAACATTAGGATCTGTATGTATAGAACAAGAAGATATTTTTAATTTGTGGAAATGTAGTTATAAGCTGACCCTGTAATAAAATGCCCTTCTGGTTTCGGGAGAACGATATCTAACCTAGGTGCGAATTTCTCAATGGTCTCTGGATTATTTCCTAATCGCCTTTTTTCATTCGTTTTTCGGTTTATAATTTCTGTATAATAAACAACAATGTAATAACCAATGTAATAATAAATTTATAATTTCTGTAATTAATAATTATGCAATATTAAATGTAATAAATTTAATTATAAATGTAATAATTATGTAAAAATAATAGAATCTGTATGTTTAGAACAGGAAGATAGTTTTAAAATTTGTGCGAATGTACTTAATGAAAATGCCCCTCCTGTCTCGAGAGAATGGAATCCAACCTAGGTGCGAATTTCTTAACGGTCGATCCCTGAACTGTTTTTCCCTCTTGTTTTGTTTCATTTGTGTTTCTGTATCCACCCGAGGAGGATGCCAGTGGGCGTCGAAACTGTCGTGGAAATAAACTCTGTCTATTAGAGTGGGTTTTTATTCTCATATTTAATGCCAACATTGTGTAAACCGATATGGATGAGTAGCATGGACGCAAAATGGACGAGTGCAATGAAATGTTGCAAATGTTGTCAATGTTGCAAATGGGAGGGGTGTTGCAAAGGGGGAAGGGATGTTGCAAATGGGGTTTTACAAGGGGAGGGGTTGTTGAACGGGGTTAGGGTGAAGGTGAAAAAGGGAGGGGTCTTGCAACAAGGGGGAGGGGTCACCTCCCATGTTGCAATGAAGGGGGGATTTGGGGGGAGAAGGGAGGATGACTTCCCCAAAGGGGTAACCTTAACCCAAGAGAGAGAGAGAGGGAGAGAGAGAGAGAAAGGAGGAGGAGGAAAGTCTTTGGAGGATAAGATAGGATGTCCTCATCCACAAAGGGAAACCCTAACCTAAGCCTTAACCTAAGAAGGAAAGAGATGTTCGTCTGGCTGTTATATAGAGGGTCGGGAGTTGCCAGATATCACAAATTTAATTATTTATTTATATAGGGAGGGGGTTGCCAGAGAATAATATTTATTTATTTATTTATATATAGATGCGTTGCCAGTTATTGTTTTTATTTATTTATATAAGGAGAGTTGACAGATAACACCATTCTGTTTATTTATTTATATATAGATGATTTTCCAGAAAGCACTATTTATTTATTTATATATGCAGGGTTCAGGGTTGCTACTTATTTATCTATTTACTTATTAAAGGCAAGAGAGAGGGAGACGTTCTCCTTAAATTTGCTCAGCAAAAGAATTAATTCAATACAGTTAGACGAACCCCAATATTACCAATAAAAGAAATACACTTGACTCTTTATATTAATCCATGGTTTAGCAAAATAAATAAATAAAACACCATTAAAATTGACAACAGAAAATTCAAGCAAAAATAACAGTACACACTTTATATATATATATATATATATATATATTCTTAAATAAACCTATATATACTTTTATATTATTATTCTATATTTTTTTATAAAGAAATTTCCGCGAAATCAAAGTATTGAGGAATCGCAGTTTTTTATTCATTTGTTTTCAAACTAATTTCAATTAAAATTAAATAATACTTTCATGTTAGTATATTTAATTTGACAATAAACATTATAAATATTCTCATAGAATAAAATTTTAACAATGTCTACATACTTTTGTCAAACCTCTTTTCGGGGAGAAAGAGTGTAACATTCTTTAACACAACAGGTGAATCCCGACCAAAAACCAAAAAGGTTAAAATGGAATGCGGTTTGACCCACATTTCGTCCCAAAGACTCGGATTATCTCCGTTCATTCCAAATATTATTTCAACTATTATTATTATTATTGTTAGTAAACGTAAACTCGATTTTAAATTCTATTATATATACAAACGTATATATATATATATATATACAGAGAGAGAGAAAGTTTTTTCAGGAATAGAAAGTGAGGACGGCACACACACACACACAAACATTATTGATTTTATTTCGATATCACTGTCAAAAATTCTAATTATCTGAAATCAACTTCAAGGGTTTGCATCAGTTTAACAGACCAGTCAAGAAATGGCGCAGTGCTCAGCACAAATGATGCATCCATTTCTCCTAACTCTTGCATTATTATTACGTTCGGTGATTTCACGAAGGTCAAGCTTATCACCCCTCCTTTCGAGATGGCCTGATGAAGTAGTGAGTTGGCTTCTTGTACTCTCCACCTAGTACACCCGACTCATCGGAGCTTGTATGTATTATGCTTCTAATCTGCTTTTGCACTCCATGGATTTTGGGTCCTCCCTTTTTTATGTACCGTAACAGTTGAAATTTCTCAGTGTTAAACTTCATATTGCTGTATCTCTACAAAAAACATTCTGCTTGTAGAGATCTTCTAGGTTTCTTATTTTTCTACTGATTTTTGTGTCATCGGCAAAGGATGTTACTGCGCTGTCTCTGGTAATGTCCTCATCTATGTCATGATTATGAAGAGTAGTGGCGCTAATACTGTTCCTTGGAGATATTTACAGGTGATCCCTTGAAAAGAGGAAGCAAACTTATACAGATGCAAATAAGAGTGACAACTGACAGCCAAAATATGCAGGAACCATGTACATTTAATGTTGCAACTCATCATTTCTGTGTATGACTTTGGCGTTGAGGCTCTGTTCGCTCCAGTATGCTGGCTCCTGAACCTAACCTGACTTATGTTTCAGATCATAGATTCTCCTTGAACTGTAATGACTTTGCGCCGCTCAAATTATATGTCCATTTCCCTATCCAAAATGGGGAAAGTTGATCAAGCTGGGAGTAGTATGCTTGCAAATATATAATGCAAAATATTGGCAAGCACCGTGACAGAGCGTGCGAGTAAGAAATTCACTTATACACCTTGAGATGTAAACATTGAAATCAAATCCACGGAGAGAATAAAACGATCATGCATATAAAAGGAAATATTTTCAGCTGGAATTCACAGCAGTTATTTTCACCAGTGAATAAACAAACACATTCCCTCCGTCATTAATCGACAACTTTACAGTTTACCGGATTTATATGAAGATGGAGACAATGTCGCCGCCGTGTCTACAATTAATGTTATTAACGCAACCGATCGGGACGGATTATTCCCAACGCAAATTGTTGATGGTATTTGCAATGACGCTCCTTACGATCTGACGTAAGGGATTGCCGTTGAAATATAAGTATTTATGTGCCTGTAATTTTAATTTTTGTGGCCTATATTCAGTCGCGAACTTATTTATTTTACTGTGCTTGTCATTAGGAGAAAGTTCTTGAGCACTGTTCTGTGTTTCGATTAGTTCATCATATATATATATATATATATACACACACAGGGTGTTTCAGGAGAAAAGATCAATACTTCGGGAGGTGATAGTATCGGTCATTGTGAGAAAAAAGTTCATATGAACATGTGTCTAATTCTGAATGGTTACGGAGATAGAGCTGTTTGAATCTGATGCTCGCGCAGCTCTTCCTCCCCCCGCGGTGGGGGTGGATGAAAAGTCAAGCTTACAAAAGAAAGGTGGCTACACGAGACGAATTGCTCGCGCGCATTTTGGATGCTGCTGCCCGCATAAAAGAACGTCAAGATCAACTCAGACGAACAACACGCGATCTTCGCACACGAGTTGCAAAGTGCATTGAGGGTGACGGTGGGATTTTCGAAAACGTATTGTAAACTGTAACAAATTTGTCATTTCTGTATCTGATACCATTCAAAATGCCAATGTTTAAACATTAAATGTTAGAAACAGTAATTGGTTTCTCTTTCTTGATTACCATTAACAATGCTTTTGTATTTGTAGATTCAAACAGCTCTATCTCCGTAACCATTCAGAATTAGACACATGTTCATATGAACTTTATTCTCACAATGAACGATACTATCACCTCCTGAAGTATTGAACTTTCCTCCTGAAACACCCTGTGTATGTATGTATATATATATGGAAGGTTGTACTAATTCATCTCATTACATTTTATTGTAAAATGCTTCATTAAAATAATAGGTATCCGCAATTTTTATTTATAGATTAGTTTGTAACTAATATTTTGATAAAGTCCTGTTTTGATCAAATTTCGTTGAATTTTTTTATAGCAATCCTTTGCAAGTTTTAAATAATTTTATAAATTCCATAATAAATTAATTTGAAATGTTATTCGACATTTTCTCTTAAAGGATCACAAACTTCTCTGAGCGGTTCGAAGATATTTGATACTTCACATTGTAACTCTCTTCCTATATATTTACTCTGCATACGTTTTAAGCAATTGGGTTTTCATTAAAAAAGATTTAGAAAATGTATGAACTAATCAAATTAATTATGCTTTCTACTTTAAGGTCAGATGAGGATTTAAGTCGTGTTATACATTATTTTCGTTTTGAAGAAACGCATGTCGTGGACCTGAATACGGAGTTAGAAGTTTTACCGCACAGTCAACCCAGCAATTGCCACATCATTGACGAAATAATGTAAGTTTTTCTTTTTCTTATGTTTCGAGCTTTTTATCTGTCTGCATACATTTCGTCGTTTCGTTGAGTGTAACATGGGTCGAATAATTTTTAAAAATTTATAAATTCCTTACCACGTGATATATGCATGAGAAATGAAAGGCAGTACATCCCGCAAGTATTACTAAAATATCCTTGTAGCCGGAAGGGATTCCATACAACTTCGGGGATATGCAACTGCTCGAGAAATTTTACAATAACAGGGTCACTCCTCGGTTGAGTCCCGAGTGAATCAAAATAGTATATGCAGTCCCTATTTTTAAAATAGATTGCAAACCAATGAATCCCTTCACTACCAACAACATCTGTGTTTACAAAGAGACTACCGCAATCTCGCGTAGTTGGCAATTTCAATGTTTCATTCTTCGCAAACACACCGATAAATTTGGAACGTGTGATTCGTTCACTATTCATTACCCTCTGAAGTGTATTCTCATCCATTTTAAAAGTCAGTGACAACGCTCCTAAATCTGTCTACTTCTATTAGGACTTGTGACTCGAAGTATACTAGTACATTAATAGGCGCGTCTATCGGGTTGGCGAATTCCAATCTGACTGAGATGTTTTCACTCTGTTGAGGACTTAAGTATATATTTACACTAGCAGATACGTCAGGTGTGATGTCAAACGGATAAAGGTTAAACTGATCGATGAATTCTTTCTGCGTTATCCCAAACCCGAGATCATCACAAGCACCTGAAATATGGGACAGAATACTATATGCTCTCGCGCAAAGCGGGAACACAGCGTCTGATGAATAATCCATATCCATAGCCCCGCCCAACGCAACGCCATTAACGTATAGAGTTATATTTTTAAGACGAATTTCTCGAATTTAAAGGCAGTCTTTTATATTTTCCATTCACGGAAGCATGGTCCTGCATTCCAATTAATATCATTTTAAGTAGAACTCCCAGGGCGATGTTTTCTATCTGTTTCGAGGCCAACCCTACTGGCACCGTATATAGTTTGATCTGTGCTCTGTGAAATGGGTATTTTACTGTAGCATGTAGTAAATTTTTCTCAATTTCTATTTGTTTAGGCGAACTTAATTTCACTCGCCGTAGCTTAGGTATGTCTCCATAATGTGAATCACAAAGGGTTCTGCTCCCCCTTCTTGATCAGCTCCAAGATTTAAACAGATCTCAGGATTCGTGCGGGTGAGCTTTATTTTCATATCCACCCACTCACAAGTAACTTCTCCTGGAATGTGAAGTCTGTATGCAGGCGTCCAAAACACTCATATACCTTCTTTTTAGAATTTTTAAATTTGTCCTTTATACAACTTTCGTCTTTAGCTTGATAATAACCCTCGACACTTAAAAATGTATCCTTCGCTTCTTTGGAAAAGTTCAGCACATTTTCCAGATAGGCTCCTAGGGGACAGTACCCGTTCCTGCCGATATGTTGACCTGATTTAAATATACATCACACTGTTTGAATATGGAGGGTATACAGCATATTATTCAGCGCAGTCCGTCCATCAGAATGGGCTATACGTAGATTAGCGTACATGTGCACACATCTTGGGTCAAAAGAGTAATGGCCTGAGCTAGGTATCACGAATTCTATTGTAGTACTCGGGGAACTAATTGTGTTTAACGGGCTAATCGAAATAAAGTCACTATGCTCAATCGCAACTTGAGTTGGAGGCATATCAAAGAGGGACAGCTCCAATTTACAACATTGTGAACTACACGGATGGATGAAGCGTGCCATGACGAGTCATAAATAGTACCACCTCTCTCGACAAGTAGTAAACAGTCTATGATTCATGAGATCAATGTCCTTAGCTTACAGTATATCAATCAAAAAAATGGTCAACCATAGGTTTCAATCGCTTAGAACCCTTTTTTTATATCTTTTTACCTTTAACGCCACGTGCTGGTAATCCCTTCTTCCGGACTGCACTCTTCTTCTTCCCAACACCACGCATTTTTCTCTTTGCATCTTTGACGATTTCGTCCCGTGTAAGCTTTAAGTGTTTTTTTAGAGGTTATTTAGGTTTAGCCACAGCCAATATGTCTTCTGCCGTGTTAAGACGTGATTGTAGCGCTTTCGTCCCGAGGTATCTGGCTCCCTTCTTCGGCAAAGGGACAGCTGTACGTAGTATGGTTGAAAAATTGGATCCAAGTCCACTACCACTATCTCACACCTCGATAGACTGTGGGAGGCTTTCTGTCCATTATAACTCATTGCGTCGAAAGTGCAGTTTCACTGTTAAGCTCCCATCACCGAATGGGAAATTTTTTCCCTCAATCGTTCGTATATATATTGAGATGTTGGTTATTAGATTAGTCGCGACGTTCACATAATGAGGCGTGCCGGGGTATCCCCAACAAACTGGTGCTCCGCTATATTGCTGTAAATAGAGCACATGTTTGGGAGTGTGTATCCATCACTCAATTTCTCCAATTTCATCTGATACATTACGCTGGAAAAGTCATGTTGTGCCTCGTGAAAGGTATCTCTTTGGAAGGCTGATCGATATCGCCCCTCGGTTATAATTTTGAACAGTCCTTTGTATCTAATATTTCTGTCAGCCTCTGATTTTAGGGTCACAGTATGTGCAGGGTTTTCTTTGTTTAAAATTTCGTATACTAAATCATCCGTAAGGTTTGAGTTTATTAAACTTGCGCTTAAGTCTCTCTCAACAACCTCAGCTGCACCATAGCAGCCCGGACCTAGTGTTACTACTGTACAGTAATACCGTGCATCTCCAATCCGGCCGATACGTATGGATTAATCCCGAGTTACCCCGGCTTTTTCAGACTCATTACAGTGTCTAAGAATCGTAAAAACGGGTTCTTTATAATTAATATTTAAAAAGAGGGTGTCCAGCTGAATTTAGCATATCCCCACCTCATACGAATCACGACCCATTTCAATGGGGCCATGGAGTTCTGTTACAAAGTTGGCCAGGGTGTTGTTAGGATGTACAGACAGGGGCGAGTACGAAGGTAGTATGACGTAGAAATGGTTAGGCGCCATGTTGCATACTATTTAAGCTTCATTATTGCATCAGCTCTTATATAGGTGTTGAAGCTTTTTGGGTACCCTAGCCATTTCACCAGCTACATTTTTCTCTTTCCTGAACCTTTGCTTCCTAAAATTTTCTCAAATTTAAACACATTTTTTCCTAAATTAAATGCCACTTTCTGCAACTCCTTGCTGTAAAAGCCTCCTGCGATTTTTTCCCCACTCAAATCTTCAACTTAATACAACATTATCTCTTCTTTAGGTCTCATAGCCCTAACTTTAAAAATCTCACGTGTCCAACCTTGCTCAAATCCCTTCACGAATTTATTTCCCGAACGCGACAGCCTTACATAATCATTGATTTTGAAACGCGTAGAGTGTGGTGGCGGTGGTGGTGTTCCATCCCTTCTCACAGCAGACTCTGGGCGAGTACCTCTTTCTAAAATCTCATTAGGTCTTGCCCCAATCGTGCGATCAGGCCAATGATTCCAGAATGTTTACATATCTGTATGCGTTTTTATGCGTAAAATACTGTTACATCCGTTCCTTTATGGCCACGCTTCTCAAACTAGGGGTCGCGTAAATATTATGGGGGTCGCAGAAACATTTGAAAATATTATTTTGTTCATAAATATACAGTGTTAGTACCTATTGCTTTTATGACATTGAGTGAAGGGTCGCGAAAAAATTTGTCTGATCCAAAGGGGTCGCAAGTGAAAAAAGTTTGAGAAGCCCTGCTTTATGGTACGCTAAACTCTTTCAGCTAAAGAGGCCTTATGTATAGAATTGGTAGTGTAGTAACTAATACTAAACTCTGTCAACATGTTCTGAAAAGCTCGGCCTATAAATTCTTTCCCCCTCTGAGTACAAAAATAGCCAGGAATCCTGTTTTCTTTCAACATTAACGTTTTCGTGGCCTTAGCAAATGTTTCAGGCGATTTATTTTTCAGAGGAATTAGCCACAGATATCTAGAGAATACATCTATTATGAATAGGATGTAGCGGTAACCATCGTTATACACTGAATATCTTTGCAGGTCTGTTAAATCTGCTTGCCAAATAGAGTCAGTCGATGTCGCTGTTGTCTTGGCTGTTTTAAACCTTTTTCTCACAGGCTTATGAAGTGTATAAGCGTCCTGCTCCGCAAAAAACTCTCAACATCATTTTTCTCTACTCCATCATTATAAACACTTCTGTACAGCCTATCCACGCCTCCGTAGGAGGCTGGGTTAGAAATGTCATAATAACGTTTCCTTAATATGTGAGCCATTTGCGTATTTTAGGGGCACGTAGGTAGTGATGACCGTTGTTTAGCCTTTTATTTCTCCTCTTCATCAGAGGTGCTACCCCTGGGGGTGATGGCGTTCTAAGTTGTGGCACATGCGATGTATGTTCCAATTCTTTTAACCTGTTCAGATTTCCTATCATTGTTTTTGGGACATTTATTTGTTGTAGTCTTGCTTTAATATGCTTCAATCCTGATGAAGATGGCCTATCCCACTTTCTCACCAGATCATGGACAATGTCTACGATATTCGAACCCTGTATCTTTGCTCCTTCCACACTGACCTCAACTGTATCGGTCCACTCTATGTTGGGATCCTCATTCAAAAGATTATAAAGTCTTAAACCTTCATTCCTCAATGTATGTGTGAGGGTGCTTTTAATACATGTTCGAAATGCTGTGCGGCGGACCCGTTATTCTTTGGCTGGTCAGCTCTATCGACGAACAAAGGCCTTATGTCACCATACCCATCGTTGTCCGTGCTGTGCCTAATAACCACAGGGATCTCTATCGGATTCTTATAATTGTCGTACTCGTGAAGAAATTTCTGCAGAGCTTCTAGGTATAAGTCTCTTTTCTCATTAGGTGATTTTTCACTGTTTAATAGGGCTAACAATTCGCTTTCCATTCCTTCAAGCCTGCTTTTATGGGGTTCTAGAACCGTGTTTGGACTCTTTGAACTTTGCAGTGAAGCATACACCTCGTGTGGAATCACTACCATTTTCTACATTATATTAATCTAGTCAGTAAAGGACCCAAAACTGAAAATAAGATGAGTAGGAATGACCCACCTCTTTGTACAATAATTTGTTTTTTCTTCCCCAGAGTCTGGCTTTTACGAGCGAGTGTACGTATTTTGTTCTTGTAACGGCGTAGGCGAGCCTTCTGAAGGGGTTTCATTGATACATTGCAATTTATAACGTTGACAGATTTCACAGATGTATTTTTAAAAGTCGGAGTCGGTATTTTTAGCAAACATCTGTTGCATTGCCCGGGACAGTTGATGATAGATTTTTATTAATTCATGGTATTTCTTTAGCCTCTTTGTCATTCTGGAATATACACCGTTTAAGGCCCATTTGGAAATATATTCGTTCTTAGAAGCACCCGAAACGTGTTTCGCGGATGAGGGTTACAAAGCAAATATCTGTAACGCTGGCTTGTAGCTTCTTTATAAACTTCCAAAAACTCCTTACGCTGATTCGGGAAAATTTGGTTGGCTAATACCCCAATTTGTGATACATCTCTACTTTGTGCGAATAAGATAAGATATTGTGTATTTAACGACACATCCCGCATGTATCTATTTTTGAAAAATAGATTCTGATTGATGAAGAACACGCTTATGTTAAGATGGTGGGAGAACACTGTAAATGTCTCGACAAACGTTTTATCCATCTCCAACATGAGATCGTCAATTACAATGACTGTATGTTCATTTCCCTTTAACGAATTAACGTCATATACAGCTTTGTGGAACAAAATATCATCTTGGTACTCACTGAACACTGATTGATACATCGAATAGCACCATTTAACTTTATGCACAAATTTTGAGAACATCTCTCCCTTTTCTTTTATAATTTTAAGCATAAATACAGTTTTACCACATCCTGTAGGGCCAGATATAATACATGTGGATGGGCTCGTGAAACTGAATTTTTCTATAGAATCCATCTCTAACACGTCACACTCGTAAGTGGGTCATTTACAAAATATAATAAAAATTTAAGTGTTGCTCCTTATATTCTACAATCGTGTTCTTCCTCTTCTTCCACAGAACAGTGAATGACGATGAGGTACAGCATCATGTCCCCATCATCGATATTACAGACGACCCCGATGACAGTGTAGTTGTTGTCACAAACTCCAACCCCGCTAACGAACCCTCACCAGCGATACCTGTAGCATGCGACAATTCAAAGCGGAGCCATGATGAAGAGCCTCCACTTCAGATATAAAGCGTACCAGGGTTGCGCCGGTTGTTAGACCACCAGTAATAGAGCCCCAACCCTCTATGTTCTACGACTCAACCCCGAGAATAGTACCTTCCTCAAATAAAAATATGCCCCATTATTCATGTTGAATTCCGGGTACATCTTCCACAGCAGCAGCAGCTTCTCGTGCTGTAGAGGATGGTATAACATTCGAGTTGGTTCGGACCGCCACCCCCTACCCAGCCCTGACTAGAAATCGGTGTATAGTTAGGGGTGATCCTAGATCCATGTATAGCAATGGTGTTGAACACGGACTACGGCGCGTAGTTGAAAGTATTGGGGAGTTTGCCCTTCAGAACCGCGACGAGGCTGTCCTTCGGGTTCGGGTCAGATGACGGGGATGTACATGATTTTTGGGTAGTAATACCATTCAAACGCTTGGCAGCTGTATATAGAGAGTATATTTTGGACCGTATAATGCAGGCTTCTCAAAGTAGCACAGCCTTCAATATGGAGAACTTCACGGTAAATATTGACCGTGTATTCCGTGTTGCTGGTCATAGTGCCACACCTTATGCTCTTAACTTCAATTCTCAGGCTATTTACGGGCGGCATATAAATGTCGATCGTTGTTGCGGCTTTATAGCACTAGTCTTAGCTCATATGTTCACTGTACTAAATACATGGGTTAAAAACATTTGGTTGCTTACGGTTGTGCAGCGTGCCCTTAACCTAGCTGTAGACTGTAAACTTGATTTTGAGTGTAATATGGGTCCTGAAGAGCTGAGAAGGGTAGAGCAGGAAATGACTGTTCGTATAGTTGTATTTGGAATGAATGATCGTCATTAGGACTGTGTATGTTTTAAAAAGCAGTGTGAGAGATCATACAAGACCCTTACTTATTTTAGGGCTGTCAGGAACAACGTATCTCCCCATTCGCAATTTAAGGGACCTTTACCTGAGTTATGATAAAAGTCGAAAATATGGACGGCATCATGATTTTTGTAAGGGGTGTCTCGAGTTTGCGGAAGATATAGAGAAACATTGTAAGATTGCCACATGGTATGTGCGCAGTGTAAAAGTTCCAAATGTGAAAGCAGTGTAGTTGAAGCTAAGACGCACATTTTTCAATAATAACTGTTTTGAGCTGCATAAGTCAATTGGCACATGCAAGAAAATGAGAATCTGTGAATGTGGTATGTCTCATATGATGGATAATTGGGGGAATTTCAAGCATAAATGTGATGAAATTCACTGTTCTACCTGCCATGAGAAATATAAGGCCTAAAACTAGACCTTGTATAACTGTGTACTACGATTTTGAAACATATACTAACGCTGAAACCAAAGAGGTCATTCCACATCTACTTGTAAGCCAGACTATCTGTGATGAGTGCATGGAGGTCGAGTGTGATGAGTGGCACAAATGTGGTAAATGGACAAACTTTTTTAAAACGATTGTACACGACAGTAACGTGAAACTGTTTGTGTTCTATATTGTCAATTTAGCGGACAAGTTAAAAAAAATGACTGTATATTCTTGCCAATAACGGGGAAAAATTTGACGCACAGTTGCTTTATAAGGAGCTACTTGAGCAAGAATTATCTGAGATATTTACAGGCGATCCCTTGAAAGAGGAAACAAACTTATAAAGATGCAAATGAAAGGAAATTTACAGTTTAAAGACACTTTATTATTCACACCTTGTAAATTAACCAAGCTACTCAAGGTCATGGGTGTAGCCGCCGAAGTTTCAAAAGGATATTTCCCTTACACATTCCTCACTAGCGAAACTTTAAATTACGTAGGACTACCTCCACCCAAGCATTACTTTAACTATGAATGTATGAGTAAGGTGAACGTGAAGATTTTGACCGCTACTACAATTGTTTTAATGAAGATAATCCTTACAATATAGCTGATGAATGTGAACGTTATTGCGTGAATGATGTGCGCGTGCTTAGAGTATGTTTCCAGGCCTTTAGAAGGATGTACGGGGCTCCAATAAACCTTAGCCTCCCCGCCCATGGCCTAAACCATTAGAGGTACAGTAAAACTAAACATACCTTATAAAAGAGAATTTAATCCTGCATTTAATGAGAAACAATTAAAACTTGGTGTTCCCGCCATTGGCTTCCAAGACAGCCTGAATTCGCTTTCGGTAGCTTTCCAAAAGTGACGTGAATAGATCTTGATCGTTACGCAAATTTGCTAAAACAGTTTCAATGTGTTGCGTCATTGTATCCTTCGAAAATCGATTTGCTGCAGGTTCTTGAAACAAGAGACATTCAACCTTGTCCTTTATAACTGATCCAATGTGTTCACAGACGTTCAGGTCAGGAGAATTTCCTGGCCATTCTTCATTTCCAAAGAAATCGATCTCATGGTTCCGCAACAACTGTTGAGTGGCTAATGCCTTAAATCAGGGGGACTTATCGTGCAGAAGTGTGACCTGATCGACATTCATAACATTGTTTGGGTTTCTTAGAAAAGGAATGACATGCTGGGATAGAATAATATCACGAAAATACTGTCCATCCCAACTCTGTCCATTTGGCTTCAGCACCCACATGAGCTTCTTTGCAGTGAACAAAACAAACACACCAACAGTCTGGACTTTTTAATAATTCGCGGTAATTTTCATTGTCATCGATTTCATCTGGTGTTGTGGCCCACACTCGATCATTTTGGTAGTTAGGCCGACGTGTTACGTAAACAAAAAATTTATTGGAGACAGCTAAATGCATGAAATCATCCACATCCCAATCTTCAAGATAATGGGCAAACCACATTCTGTCATCGATGTTAAGTTGAGTTTTTCTTGGCTTTGGAAGTTCATGCCAAGGCTTTAAACCTTGCCTATGACGGTACAGTCGAATGATCTCACCACTAACGATCTTTCCTCTCAACACTTCGATCTCTCTAGAAAGTTTAGCACAGCTGTTTTTCCGCTTACGCGTACCGCTTTCAATGATGTCCTTTGTTTCCTGAGAGAGTGGCAAATTTGGGCGCCCAGATTTGGTTGTATCCATTTCACATTCATCCAACGTTTTATTCCAATTTCTCTTGACGAAGTCCTCACTTCTTCGCAACTTTTTGGCAACCCATGAACGTGTTATAAAGGTGGCTCCAGCATCACGAGCTTCCCGAAATGTTATTGCTCGTATACGATCTATCACACGTTGCCTCTCCGAATCACCAATTAATTGAGAAGCCATTATATTATCACTATCAGCTAGAGTAATTTTAATACCTGCAATAAATAGAATTTTATATATTTTTATAATCACTAAAAACTATTTCGATATAAGTAAACATGTAAGCTGTAAAGGGGGGGCTAAGGTTTTTTGGAACCCCTTACATAGACCGTTTCAAATGCGATCCGTTGCAAGTCGCAACCATGATTGCCTCATTGTGCTTTATGGTTTCAAGAACAATTTCATGCCTAAAGGCACCTTAGCCGTCATTCACAGAAACAATCCCCGCAGTTATGGGCACAAGGCTACTTACTGGCTCATACACATACAGCAGGAGACAGGTGTGTGTATAAAGCATGCCCGCAACACGGGGGAAGTACCCATTAGGGTGTGTCAATTTTGTCAACTTTTTCAAATCAATTTTGGTTGTGAAAATATAGTCTTTTCATGTCAAAACTTGAAATTGGCCAACCAAAATGAAATAAAATAACTCTTACCGACATCAATTTTACCTTAAAGTTTCAGAAATTGACTCTTTTACTAAATAATAGGACATAAATTGATTAACTATTCATCTGTCACAGAATTATCCCACTGATCGCATATGGAGTGTTTTCAAGGTCATATAGTTGTTGTACAATGTACAGTACAAGTCACAAAATGAATGGAACTGTCCCTCACTCTCAGTCCTCAGTTGCCTCTTAGATGTCATAGACGGTTGTTTGCTGTTATTGCTCTTGTACCTACTTCATAGTTATCCTACTAGACGATTACTACAGTTTAACTTAGGCTGACCATATTTCCTTGAGACAAAAATGGGACATTGGGATGGCAAAAAAGGGACGGGGGTTATGTAATATTCTGTATTCATGAAAAAGTAAGTACATAAACCGGGACAAAATTGACATTTTTATTAAAACGACGGGACGGCCAGGAAATATAAAAAAAACGGTACTGTCCCGTTCAAAACGGTACGTATGGTCAGCCTAGTTTAACTGTAAGTATGGATTACTGATTATTACAATTATTTATTATCATAATATTCTTCTGTCTAATTATGTTGTAATCCCAGGAAATATTTTTTTATTGGATTTTAGAACATCGAATGACTAAACTTTGAAACATCGTAATTGATATAAAATACTTAAATGTTTTTCTTTCTTTTCAGATATTCCTAAGATGCCAAAATTGAAGACAAGAGGTCAGTCGTCATGCCACTTGAGCCTGTTAGTCGGTACAGGCAAGGAGCTTCCCGTATCAGAACTACCAACAGTGCGAGACATGCTGAGACTAGGGTTACTCCTTCGTGAACAAAATACAAAGGATAGAAGGAACTACACAGAGAAAGAGTTCATAAGGGACATGATTCCCCCTCTTCTGCATCAGTGGAAAAAAGCTAATGTGTTATTCAAACCACCTGTACTCATTCAGTATAGAACTATTGAGCTAAAATTAACAAAGCTGTGGCACAAAGCAGTTGAGACATCACTTGGTAAAGGAAAACTAGCAAAAAAAATAAATTTCTGCACACACTTGATACTCTTGACATTTTTAACTGCCAGTGTCCCATAGAGTTGTGTTCTGAAGCCAATTGTTCTCCCTCATGCAGAAGAGAACCTCACCCTCACATTGATTGTCGCTGTCCTCGTGAGAAGAAGATCCCTGTTTTGGAGCTGGCTTTCATAAAGGCGCAGAGAACAAAGGCAGGAGGCCAAGGAAGTATGCAGATTGGTTCGGCAGATTATTCAGAAACCAAAAAACAGATTGTTATTGCTAAGAAAAAAGAGAAAATCCGAGAGAGGGAAGAAAGGAAGAAAAAGAAGAGTGAAGACGCCACCCAAAGAGATGAAGAGCTCTATCAAGAGGTTTCTCACTTCTTTGAAAGCTCTTCAGATGAACAGAAAGAAGCAACATCAGATGATAGCTCCAAAATGCAATCTCAACCTTCGCCGAAGAGAATGAAATACAACACTAAAGACATCTCAAACATTGCCCTTGCCAGTATTCGCCACCATACGGGGCTACGAGAGACTGCAGAGATTGCCACTGCCGCTTGGATAGATGCAGGCCTCATCAGCCGAGAGGATACATCCTTAGTGATAGATCATAATACGATAAGAAGAGCACAAGAAAAAATAATGAAGGAAATATCTGATCAGCATGAAAAAGATTTGAAGGAGGAATGTCTCTCTTGCCTTTTGTTTGATGGAAGAAGAGATGACACAAAAGTTCTCCTAGAGGTAGAGGGAATGGACAGAAAGTTTCCCGGTCTCATCAAAGAAGAACACTACTCTGTGTGTTCCGAACCTGGTGGCCGCTATTTGTTTCACTTTGTTCCTGAAGCAGAAGTAGAAGTCAAGAAACATGCAGAGGCAATTGCTGATCAAATAATATGTTGGCTTCAAGAAAGAAGACTTGACAGTTCACTGCAGGCCGTTGGTGGAGACTCAACTGCGGTGAACACTGGATCGCAGGGCGGTGTTATGACGCATTTAGAGAAAAAACTTGGAAGAAGGCTTGTTTGGATTGTATGTGATTTGCACACAGGGGAACTACCTCTTCGTCGTCTCACCCAGGAACTTGATGGTCCTACAAAGAGCAACAACAAGTGGTCAGGCCCCCTTGGCAACATGCTAGATGAAGCAACGGAATTAGAAATAAATACAAAATTTCCAAAGGTCGAAGTAGGCCCTCCCCTTCCAGTGTTGTCTGAGGAAGTTATCAAAGACCTCAGCACGGATCAATCTTACGCTTATCGTATTGTTCAAGCAGTCAGATCAGGAGAGTTGCCTCAAAATCTGGCTCTCTTGGAGATTGGACCAGTAAGTCACAGTCGTTGGTTAACTACAGCGATTCGTTTCTGCAGGATTTGGGTTTCCAAACATGCACTGAAGGGCAAAATGCTACAGAATTTGATGTTGATTGTTGAATTTATTATTGGGTTTTATCTTCCTCACTGGTTCAATGTAAAACTTAATCCAATGTGGATGGAGGGGCCCAACCACATCTTGTTTCAATTACAGCTACTGAGAACCCAAAGGAAAGTAGTGGTGGACATCGTGTTACCTGTGGTGAGAAGGTCCGCTTGGTATGCTAGGCCAGAGGCAGTTTTGCAAGCAATACTCTGCAGCCAATGTACCAAAGAGCGAACTGAGGCTGTGGAAATCATTCTAAAGCTTAGAGGAACATCACTAGATGATGACCAGCTGGGAGACTGCTCTGTTCAGACAAGGAAGGTACCTCCGATAAACGTCAATGCCACGAAATTGTCAGAATTAGTTAACTTGAGTTCGGAAGGTTTGGAGCCACCACTGACAACATGTATAACAAACAAAGATTTAACACAACTTAAAGAGGCCCAATGCAAGTGCCAAAGTGGCCTTCTCACACTCAGAGTGTGGAGAAATGTGTAAAAATGGTCACAGAAGCAGCTAGTCAAGTTTACAGTCACGAGGCGAGAAGACTACATCAAAGCGCAAGTAGCAAGCCGAATGCTGATGTCAAGGAACCGCAGCAAAAAGGACATGACTGCATTGGTTACTTTCAAATAAAGACTCTGAATGATATCTTATTGCCACTTTAAATGTTGATAGGATGTTTGCGCACATTTGTTATTTTGTTACGAATTTATGGAAAAATGGAATTTTTGAATTAAAATTGATGTAGGTAGGAGTTATTTTTTATTGTTTTTGAAGCAAGGATATTATTTTGTATGCCAAATGATTACATTAATTGCTACTAAATCACATGATTTTCAATTTAGTCATTTCACCCCCAAAATTGACACACCCTAGTACCCATTAAGGTTAATGGTCGTGTTTTTTGGGTGGATGGTCTCAGCGAAAACCGTGCCACTGGTGAGAAGACTGTGTACTTCTTTAACGGTTACTGGTGGTATGTATACCCACGTCCTGAGTGTGGAATCGTAGGAGATATCCAAGGTAGGTCTCCTGCCGACAGTCTTGCATGGACCCGCACCCGCGATCAGCTTATAGGCGCCCAGTTCACTCACAAGGTCTTATGGGAGCATGAGTATGATGCACGGATGGAAACAGATGGACAGTACCGTGAAGAAATAAACACGATCAAGCGTTCAATGGTGTTGGATCCTCTCAAATGCGGTGATAGCTTGTTCGGAGGGGGTACGCATCCCTTCAAGCTATACTTTCCGCCTACGGAGGGCATGAAACTCCATTACTACGACTTCTGTTCTTTATATCCCAACGTGATGAAGAACAATCCGTACCCCGTAGGTGTTCTCAACAAATTTGAACGGGTACAATTTCGGTCTTTCTTTCGTAGACATGCTCCCCCCTCGCGATTTATGGGTGCCGATCTTGCCCGTCGTTATAGACCACAAACTCATGTTTCCCCTGAGCGTGAAGTGCGCAGAGGAGCATAATGGCGATTTTAATCACACAACCAACCAGCGTAAGAACAGAGGTGTATATACAAGCCCTGGGCTGGACCTAGTCATTCGCAATGGCGACAGAATATTGAAGATATATGAGGTGTGGAGGTTTCAGAAACTATCCAACCTTTTCACGCCATATATAAACATTTTTTTCAAGGATGAGGTAGAGGCATCAGGGTATCCGCGAGGAGTTGATACCGAAGATAAAAAATCGACTTATATTCAACGTTACCGTGACGTGAATGGATACAGCTTGACCTTCCCCAAATTGTAAAGAGCCCAGGCAAGCGCTTAAGTGCAAAGTTGTGTCCAAACAGTCTTTGGGGACAATTTGCACAGAATACTGGCAAGGGGAACGTTCATTTGGTTGAAAGTTATAGTGAAGTCTGGGATTATGCCAACGCTCCCGATAAAGAGGTCATGGAGATCGTGAATGTAGGTAATACTTAAATAATAACGTACAACATTACCGAATTAGCTACAGATACCTCACGGGTTACAAACATACCTATAGCCAGCTTCACAACGGCCTACGCACGCATCAAACTTTGGGGCCTATTGCATTCTCTTGGGCGGAGGGTTCTGTACGCCGATACAGATAGTGTGATATTCACAGCGAGGGAGGATGGATACATGCCTCCTATTGGTGAATTCCTCGGAGAGTTGACTGATGAGATCAAGGATGAGTATGGAGACTCGCATATTGCCGAATCTTTTGTCTCAACAGGTCCAAAAACTTATGGGGTACGGGTGAGGGAGGGGGAGGCTATGAAATATATCGGAAAGGCTAAGGGTATCACGCTCAACCAGGCGAATCGGAGGGTCGTTAACTTTGATTCGTTGAAAGATCTAGTATGTTTGGAAGATGAGGGCGACCAGCCCCCCCAACTAACTGTACGGACCCACAATTTTCGGTCGCAGAAGCTGGGGGGCGTGAAGGAACTTAGGGGTACGAAGGTGTGCCGTAACACCTACAGGAAACGTTACCAGATGCCTGGCACCTATGATACCGTACCCTTTGCATACCATAATCTTTGATTGTTATATATATATATATATATATATATATATATATATATTATATATATATACAGGGTGTTTGAAAACTTTCTGTACAAATTGTAATGGGGGATAGGCAACACCAAGACAAACCCTTTTCGTCTATAAGTGTATGTTCGCTGACGTCACCATTCGGCGCGAGAGGGCGCCGCTGCAATTGGCTAAAAGGTGAAGTGGGCTAGACTCGCGCTTGCCGCGGGCATTCTTAAATCGGACGTAGTACGCGTAACATAGAGCGCTTCACGACTGCTGAGATGGCTGACATGCATATGGTGTATGGGGCTGCCAATGGAAACGGAAGAGCTGCTGTGAGGTTGTACCGACAGCGCTTCCCAAACAGACGTGTGCCAAATCACCAAACGTTTGCGCATTTGCATCGGCGACTGCGAGAAACTGGAACATTCCATGCAAATATGCATGACACTGGTCGGGAGAGAAACGTGCGCACTCCTGACATGGAAGAAGAAATCCTACGGAGATTTGAGGACAATCCAAGCGCAAGCACGCGAGTTGTTGCACGTATCCTCGGTGTGAACCACGACCTGGTCTGGAGAGTGTTGCACGAGCAGCAGTTACATCCGTTTCATCGTCAGAGAGTCCAGGCATTACAACCTCGGGATTACCCTCTTCGTGTGGAATTCGCACGCTGGTTTCTGCAGCAGACAGCGGTGCAGCCTAATTTTCCGGCTTATGTGCTGTTCTCAGATGAGGCCTGTTTCACACGTGAGGGTGTGTTTAACATGCACAATTCTCACGTGTGGGCGCACGCAAATCCACATGCTACACGGGTGCATGCTCATCAAGAACGGTTCGCCGTCAATGTTTGGGCGGGTATCGTCCATGGCAAGTTGATTGGGCCGTACCTGCTGCCTGCCCGACTCGACGGGCGGGTTTATCGGATATTTCTTGAAGAAACGCTGCCGGAACTGCTGGAAGATGTTCCCGTGGCTATTCGTAGAAGAATGTGGTTTCAACACGACGGGGCCCAACGTTCTGCTCCTGCAGGAAGTCGGTCACCACCCTGGCACGATGAGGTCTTGCGTTGTCGTCTTGGAACCAAACTCCTGGTCCAATCCGCTGCAGAAGTGGAATTACCAGAGGTTGAACAATCTCGTTGAGATAACGCTGACCAGTCAAATTTCCGTTGACGACGTACAGAGGGGTTCTGTGGTTCATGGATATCCCTGCCCACACCATCACACTTCCTCCTCCAAATGGTAGACGTTGAGCAACGTTGACATCAGCAGATCTCTCTCCTTGACGACGATAAACACGAGCCCGGCCATCATTGAACTGGAGCGAGAAGCGTGACTCATCTGTGAACATTGTCTCTGCCCACTGACCACGGTTCCACCGGATATGACGTCTGCACCAATCTCGGCGAGCCCTTCTGTGACGGTCAAGTAGCGGTGGTCGGACTGCAGGACGCCGGCATCGCAAACCTCGGTCTCGCAGACGATTCCTAATGGTCTGGTCGGACACGTTGGTGCCTCTGGCAGCTCTGAGTTGATCCCGAAGATGCCGTGCGGTCACAAAGCGCTGTCGCAACGCCGTTATCATCAGGAAGCGGTCTTCTCGTGCTGTTGTTGATCGGGGTCTTCCAGAACGGGGGCGATTCTGAACAGCATTAGTTGTCCTGAACCTCTGCCAGAGTCTGCCGATAACGCTTTGGCTTACATTTAGACGCTGAGCCACAGTTCTCTGAGTTTGTCCATCTTGTAGCCAGCCAATGGCCCTTCCCCTGTCTTGGATGCTGAGTTGTCGTCGAACCATCTTCAAATTTCAAGTGATGATGAATGGAAAATGCTCAGCCCTTTTATTGCTAAAATTGGCATGCATGGAATGACACTCATGCAAAACACGTGCAAATGGTGCATGAGGTGTCACAATGGGTGTTTCGAGGCAGTTTGTCAGTTTAGTCTGACTAAGTTCGTGCTTCAAATCTATGAAAAGGAAATCTGGGTTAACTTAAAAAGTTTCTAAAGATAAGTGCAATGATTGCATGTCCCATAATAACGTGATGTCTATAGTCCAAATGACAACCCAAAGGGGGATATTCTAACCCTATCTGGCTTAAAAAGACATACTTATAAAAATGATCAAAAAATTTCCTTTGACCCTTAAATTCTTTTGAGTAGTATATATGTCTATTGTTAACGATATGTTTATTTTATTTATTTATTACACCTATTTGTAAATATTTACTTTAAATAATTTGATATGTTTATTAAATAAATTGTGTTTCAATGAGCGTTTCACTTTCTCCTTTGTTTCTGTGTGTGTGTGTGTGTGTGTGTGTGTGTGTGTGTACAGGAGAAAGTTCTATGCTCCGCCCCTGTATGATCGACCAATGGTCACGTGACTCCTGCTACTAACTGGGCATATCTCTACCTGCGTGCTCAGTTGACCCCTGCAAGCCCTGGATCTCAGACGTGTATTTGACGAATTTCCACGTAGTAATGGCTACCATTAATATTGCGTGTTCGACGTTTATGAAGTGGTATTCAGCAAAGTGTGAAGATATTGTGGATACCGAATGGCTCCCTATTCCACCTTTCTTGAACCTTGCGAACCTTGAGGAACAAGAGGTACAAATACTCTATGGGTTTTCTGGCGAGAGCATTGCGGGATTTCGTGGTACAAGCGATGTATTGAAGTATATTGTAGGACTAAACTTTATAAAAGCTTACATATACCGTGAAGTGGAAGAAACAATGCGTGCAGAAGAGAAGCAACGGTTATGGTTAGTGAGTCTTGTTCATGAGTGGTGTGACAAGCGATATTATGTCATGTTGCATCATACCGAGTACTCGTACCCTGCGACTGAGAATGTAAATCTTGTCATAATGGAGAATCTGAAGTATTTTTACCACTACATTAATATATATCATGACGAGGTTTGTAGTGAGGTTGTGGCTAAAGGCATGCGTGATTTTTTAACAGAATTTAGAGACGAGTATCGCCTGCAAAGCAAAAAGGAAAAATATGGGCATATGTTTCTCTCAAATAGTGCGCCGGAGTGTGAATAAAATGTGTTTAGTTCGTGAAAATCTCCCTGAACGAAAATGTCTGGTGCGCATTCTAGAGAGTGGGAGTGATAAAATATTAAAACCGGTATTGCTTCATGTATCGCAGATGGAAAATTTCTCAAAACAGCTACCCAGTACAATAAATTACAAGTATTCTCTTTCATGTTGGAACAACACCGTACACGATTCATCAGCGTGTGACTCACTCCTCCCGTCCAGCCGATCCGTCCACCCGTGGCTCATAGTCATCTAAGAGCTTGAACCGAGTGGACGTGCACTTCTCGAATACAATGGAACTTCCTTTGAGAAGCATTCTAAATGCCGTGTACAATGTGTCCGTGACGAAGTCATTGCGCGTGTTCAGCCGTGAAACCGGTGCCATTAGCTATGTACTGGAAACGAATTGTATAAAAACAAACTCTGGTAAACGGAATGTTGTTTATTGAAGTGTTGAGGAGATGAATAGCGTCTTCGTGATGGTTGAGAAGTGGCGTGAGGATCGTTATAAAATACCTACAGGTGTAGGTACAATAAGAGAGCAGATTAGTGATAGCCCCTCATACGCCATTGTTTGTACGTTGTGTATAAATAATGATCAGCCACGCACATTGATATACGATTGATGTGGAAGAATGCTTCTGATAATAACGTTCTTGTCCCTACGCGAAACCGTTTCATCCTCGACAGAATGTTTGAAATCGTCGGTTTCCGCAAGCTAAAGCCTATATTAGACGCTCGTGTTACGGATATGCTTTATTTTAATACGGTTCTTGAATACGCATACACCGCTCTGCTTGACGGGTTTACCGAGTGTAGGACTGAACAAGGCGAGAATGGTCTAGAGCTGGATGCTTTTTTAAAAGGTTTAGACTTTGAAAAATCATGAACTTTGGTACAAAGCACTTGAGCGGTACAGGGCTAAGCTCGCCTACACCGTACACCCTGAAGAGTTGTTTCTTTATGTAATGAGCAGCTGTCGTTACAACTTAGAAAATTTTTTCTACTGCCGCTATGAATTGGAATAAACCCTCGATTGGAAAGGCGTGTTTATAAACTTGAAGTTAATAATGATGTTGTGGCTAACGATGACCTCTTTGTGCGTACTTTTGAATGTATTCTAGCCGTGTTTAAAGATAACTTTCCAACCGAATGTAAAGTGGGCATAAAAATAGTATTCAACGATATGAAAGCCCTTTACATCGAGTATAGGCATCCCTATAACTTGAGCGGTGAAATAATGTTAAATCGTATTTACTGCGTAGTGCAAAGCAACAATGATGTGACTGTGGACTCGATTACGTGCGAGTTTAGTGTTTAGTTAAGCGCAGTGGAACATAAAGTGTATGTATTTTGCAATATATTTATTTTCAATATATTTAATTATTTAACATAAATGTGTTATATATATATATATATAACTTGAGCGGTGAAATAATGTTAAATCGTATTTACTGCGTAGTGCAAAGCAACAATGATGTGACTGTGGACTCGATTACGTGCGAGTTTAGTGTTTAGTTAAGGCAGTGGAACATAAAGTGTATGTATTTTGCAATATATTTATTTTCAATATATTTAATTATTTAACATAAATGTGTTATATATATATATATATATATATATATATATAAAGTGGGCATAAAAATAGTATTCAACGATATGAAAGCCCTTTACATCGAGTATAGGCATCCCTATAACTTGAGCGGTGAAATAATGTTAAATCGTATTTACTGCGTAGTGCACTTTATATATATATAGAGGAATGAACTCAGAATGGTTCCATGAGGTTTTTTATGATACACACAGACCGTGCGTGGAAGCCCGACGTGGGCAACTGGTCACTCGCAAAGAGGTCCCAAAAATATAGCTTTCCTCACCAGCTATCTGCAAAGCAGATAGGATCCAGCTTTGGGACAGGATCTGCTTTGCAGATAGCTGGTGAGGGAAGCTATATTTTTGGAACCTCTTTGCGAGTGACCCGTTGCCCACGTCGGGCTAGCATCATGAAAAAGAAAAACTATAGTATTTTTCATTTACCATTACTTATTCGGACTATAGTGGATTTAATTTTCCTAGAAGAGTTCCTTGTTCCATGCACGGTCTGTGTGTATCATATATATATATATATATATATATATGTATATATATTTCTCCTGTACTATTATTTTGATGGTTATACTCCATCGTTTTGTATTAGATTATTTTTTATTTTTTATTATATATATATTCCTCGTTCGTATTTCTTATACTATTATTATTTTTTGATTGTATATATGTCCTTCATTCATATTTCTTATACTATTATTATATTATTTTTTATTGCATATATTCCTCGTTTGAATAGAATGAACGATTGTATATTTATTTTCTGTATATTTCAGGAAATTGATTCCAATAATTCGTCTAAATAAACAGAATGATGTAATGGTGTTTTATTTAATTCTTTTGGTTGTGTATATATAAATAAACGATATTATTTAATTATATGTGCACCAAATGGATGGTTACACCTTCTAAGCCATCTGGCTGTTTAAGACTTCTAAACCAACTGTCAAGAATATCTGTTTTAATTAAATAATTAGCGCAATCTGGCAACTCAACCCTAATAATGTACACCTGAACATATATAAATAAAATAGTAGTATCTGACACCTCTCCTTATATAAATAAATAAAAACAATAACTAGCAACTCATCTATATATAAAAAATAAATAAAATGGTGGTATCTGACGCCTCTCCTTATATAAATAAATAAAAACAATAACTGGCAACTCATCTATATATAAATAAATAAATAAATAGTGCTTCCTGGCAACCCCCTCCATATATAAATAAAAGATTAACTTAGTGGTATCTGGCAACTCTCGACCCTCTATATAAAGCTGCGGATCCCCAGGACGCTCATTATGCATCTGGCTGCGGTTAGGCGAACATCTCTATCCTTCTTAGGTTAAGGCTTAGGTTAGGGTTTCCCTTTGGGGGGAGAGAACATCCCACCTTCTCCCCCAAAGACTCTCCTCCTCATTTCCCTCTCTCTCTCTCTTTGGTTAAGGTTACCCCTTTGGGGGAGGTCATCCTCCCTTCTCCCCCCAAAGCTCCCCCTTCATTGCAACTCGGGGGAAAACCCCTCTCCCTTGTTGCAAGACCCCCTTTTCAACAACCCCAACCCTTGCAAGACCCCTTTGCAACATCCCCCATTTGCAATAACCCCTCACCCTTTGCAACATTGACCACCATTTGAAATATTGCATTGCACTCGTTCATTTTGCGCCCACACTACTTGGATGTAATGTATATTTTTTGTAATTTGCTCTTTCTGAATAAAGATTATTATTATTATTATTATTATTATTATTATTATTATTATTAAAAAAAGTGCGGCCTGATTTGAACAGTTCGGACGAGTGTCAAAACTGTGATAATGATGATGCTATTTAAAACTCCAGAATTTATAAACATTTGCATCTTCTAAAATTATTTTATATTAGATTTGTTAACGTTATTAATCTCGAAAACTTTTTTGTGCATTTACTTAGAAAGTTAAAATAAATGGTCATACTCGTACAATGAGATTTTTTATTATATACTGTATCGTATGTATATAGCATACGTACTTCATTTTTTACTAAAATATCAACTAGCCCCACTAAGGGATAATTTGGTATAATTGGCTCGCTAACTTTCTCAACTAATTTGAATTTTACAAAGAAAGTTCTACAACATTGAAGCGTGAACGGATATGTGGTAAATATTTAAATACGAGTTCGTATTTATTTACGAAAATTCGTTAACTCGAAGTCGAAGGGCCTGAGAAAATCACTTCGAGTTAACCGATATTCGAGTTAACCGATCGTGAAATAAAAATGCTCTTCTCATGCTATTTTTTGTTCTCAGCCATGCATATTAAAACAAGGAAAATACGAAAGAATAAAAACATGTTACGTTTAATAAAAAAAATACAGTATAAGATATTCATATACAAACAGAACACTAGCAATATACATAGTATGTAATTACTGTATTCTAAAAAGTAAATTACAGTCTTTAATTGAAAAAGTTACATTCTATGTATGTAATTAATAATAGAGTGAACAACTTATGTGGGTAAATTTTATTTTTTTATTAAAAACTCAATTATTGATTTTTGCTTAGCATGGGATTTATTACGAATAAAATTTTCAATTTTTGCGAGAGATTGAAGGCACTCATCTGCTTCTGATGCTTGGATTTTCTTCACCACATAGAGATCTAAACACTATTCCGTGACGCCTTTTGAATCGTTCAAGCCATCCATTACTGCACTTAAAATCTAAAATTTCTAATTTCGTTGCCATTTCATCAGCTTTGCTCTGAAGTATGGGACCACTGATAGGAAAATCTTTAGCACGTGCAACATTAAACCACTTCAATAGCGCCTGTTCTAAACTTTCTTCTTTTGCTAAACGCATACGTTTACATTTGGGAACAAATTGGTGTTGCGTAAATGCTGTTTTAATTTTTTCAGTTTCTTATCCAAGTACTAAGCGTATTTGCTGGAATACCATTTTCTTTAGCAATTTGCAACTTAGACTTTAAACCACGCTCAACTTCAAGCAGCGCTTCGTACTTCTGCTTGATATCTTTGGTGTTAAGTTTGCCCTTACTCATTTTGAAAGGGGCAGTAAAAAGTCTCTAAATAAACCGCACAACTTCCAGCGACGCCGATGGAAATACGACTGAATATCCTGTATAGTTTTAAGCCTTTATATATAGTACAAATACAGTACAGTATCTTATAAAAAGGATCAGTGATACGATTCGAATGTATCAAAGCAATGGGCGGCATCGTCTAGAAGATTAACACTTCGAGGAATTAAGTATTGTAACGACTCTCCGGGCAAAGGGATCCACCTCACTATCCCCCTGGGACAAGCCTTCTTCTCCGAAATTAATAAGCAGGTATACACAGGATTGGTGATACGATTAGAATGTATCAAGGCAATGGGCAGGATCGTCAGAAAATTAACACTTCGAGTTAAGTATATGAAAAGGTCGCTCCGGGTCTTCAAATTCACCTCGAGGTATCCGGTTTTTCGACTTATCCGATTTCGAGATAAGAGGTGTGGAAGTATAGTATTTTCTATGTAAATTAGCAGGGACTTAACAATTATATCGACTTATCCGAGATTTCGAGTTAACCGAGTTCGACTTAACGAGGTTTCACTGTGTGTATATATATATATATATATGTGTGTGTGTCTGTGTGTGTGTGTGTGTACACACATATACTGTATATATTAGTGATGTAGCGGTTGTCCGCAACCGTAACCGCAACCGCATTTATTAGTGCGGTTATTGCGGTTGTTTGAGGATATCTTCTTATTAGGGCAACCAAATACTACAAATGCTAGTGTAATAGCTATAAATGCTAAACGTCGCCAAATGCTGTTCCTGTCATGCCTCATGCTTTCACTCAAAGGTGCAAAAAAGTAAAAGTTTGCTACGCCCTAATTGCGACATGTCTAGAATTGCTACTTGGACTGGATGGATAGATGCATTATGTAATAACTTACATTTATCAACGCTAGGTGGCTAGAAAAGCATTATTTTAATTATATTTAATAAAGCAATGATGATTTATAATTACTGTTGATAAAAAAGATAACACTCAATTTTTTTTTATTAGAAAGTAGGCAACCTTAACTACCAAGTTACAAACTGAACTAAAGCACCAGATTCAGTATCTGGTCAGACACGAGTGAGGGTGGTTGTGTTGCGCTAGCTCTTCGTCGCTACCTTTGTAACGTTACGCGCTTCAACCCATTAGTAAAGTGTTAGACTGTGGTGCAACCATCATGGAGCGATCTACGAGTGCAGTATGGAAGTACTTCTCGAGAGTGTAAAACGATGTAGGGAAGTGTGTCATATGTAATAAGAACTATTCACCAAAGGGAAGGAGTACCACTAACTTAAAAAAACCATCTTCGTTCAATGCTCAAGAAGGAATATAATGAAGATCTAGTAAAAATGAAGCTAATGAACAGTCAAAGAAGAAAAAGGAATCAAAAGTGTCTCTTACACCCCTACAGGAAATGAAGTGTGCAGTGAAAGAAAAGACTCAGACGATTGAAAGTTGCTTTGAAGAGGTAAAAATTTGGGATGTGAATCATTCCAAATCAAAATACTGGACTATCGCACAGCCGAAATGATAATAATGGATGACTTGCCATTCAGCCACGTTGAGGACTTAGGTTTCATGAGACTCATGGCTGAAACAGCTCCACAGTAAAAAGTGGAACAGCGTCAGTTCTACACTGATCTTGTGTGCAACGATATCTATGACTTTGTTTCAAAGAAAGTGTTCAAAATTCTTGAGTCTCTAAAAGATTCGAAAGGCTCATTGACAACGGATGCATGGTCAGAAACGTCTGATGGAGTGTCTACTCTCTTTGACATGCCATGCAGTGAATCAAGAGTTCAAGAGAACCAATTTGGTGCTTAGCGTAATGCCACTTGAAGATCGCCACACTGGAGAGTACTTGTCAGAAAAATTTGAGCAGATGCGCGACTCAGGAGCAAACATGATTAAAGCTTTGTTTCTTACTGGCGTCCATAATCTCAATTGCACTGTTCAAAAGTGGATTATCCTCACAAAAATCTTTGAGTGACTTGTTAGCTAAACTTAGATCCATCGTTACTCATTTCAACCATTCTACGATGGCGCAGGATGAGTTGAAAAAAATTCAGAAACGCTTAAATGAACCTGAACTTACAGTCATTCATGATGTCGCCACACGGTGGAACAGCGCTTATCACATGATGCAGAGAACACTGAAGTTGAAGGAACCACTGAGTCTATATAGCCCTGCTAACTCCAAAATGCAATAACTCACTAACGGTGACTTCACTCTCTTGTCAAACTGTGTGGCTGTGCTGGAACCATTCGATAATATCACAGAAAGATTGAGTAGTTCCACCTCTTCCATATCTGAGGTTATTTCCATCGTCGTTTCCTTGAAAAATGTGCAGCAACCTGGAAGGGGTGATTCTGAAGCTGATCGTGGAATCAAAACAATGAAGGAGATAATGCGCACAGAGCTAGCAAGGAGAGTTGATGGCCTGGAATCAAATGACATATATTCTTTGGTTACCTATTTGCAGCCAAGGTACAAAGCAAAATTTTTTTCCGCTTCACATGTCACAGAAGGTGTTCAAGGAAAGGGATATCTTTGTAATGAAATGGGCAAGACTCAAACATCATCGGACTCGGAGACAGCCAGTGAACCATCGGCAAAGAAACCACTGATTGATTTAGGCCAGGTATCAGCTTCTACGAGTAAATCAATAACAATAATGGACTCAATGAGTGCTCTATTGGCTTCCAGTAGTGATGACGAGACCGAAACTGAGTCAAGCAGAGACGCAAAAAATGATCAAGAAATATCACAAAGAGAAAAGGATTGGACAAGAAGATGATGCTTTGGCTTGGTGGTGATCAAATCAGATATACAAAAATTTGAGAAAACTGGCTCGGACATACTCTGGATGTCCTCCCTCAAGTATTCCTAGGGAACAATTATTAAATGGAGCAGGGATCATCTACGATGAAAAAAGGAATAGGCTGAAGGGGGACAAAACTGAAAAACTTTTATTTTTGAAATAGTCTCCCAGCAATTCAATTTAAATATAAGGATTAAATAGTGTATATATATATATATATATATATTATAATTATATACACCATTTTTTCGAATGGGCGGTGGTTGGGGAAAGTGGTTGATGGGATGCAAAACGCGTTGGGTCCTCGTCCCGCATCCTGGAAACACAGTTTTTACAGTTTAGATTATAGTTATTATATTGTAGAGTGTAGACTATGAAAAGTGTGGCTAAAACTCGATATTTTATTGTGTTTATTCTTAGGTAATATTATGATGTTATAGGGTACATAACCGCAACTGCAACCGCACGGAGCTCTTTTTGTAAGCTTCGCAAACGCAACCGCTGCGCTATGAAAAATGACAACCGCTACATCACTAATATATATATATATATATATATATATATATATATATATATATATATGGGATGAATTTCACAATAAAACACGTGAAATGAATGAATGCTGCAAACCCACAAGGAAAAAGAAAAACGATTCCAAGGCCTTTCGTGTATTCAAAGCTACACCTCGTCAGGGAATCGTTTTTCTTTTTCCTTGTGGGTCATCCCATAAGTAATGCAGTTTTTTACGAGAGATTAAGTTTAAACTAGTCCTACTCGGTTTAAGCATAAATTTTCCGAAGGCTGTATATAAGAGATCTATCGTGTTTCGCTACATACTTTACAGACCTTGACCAGTGGAGACATGTGTTTTGCTTTATGTGAACCCCTCATAAACATGGCGGTATCAGAAGAGCATATCAGGCATATAATGCTTTACGAGTTCAAAAAAGGGAATAGTGCTACTGAAGCAACGCAAAATATTCAGGACGTTTATGACAACGATATTCTGCATGTGAGGAAATGTCAAAGATGGTTTCAAAAGTTTAGGAATGGTGACTGCTGTTTGACAGATGCAGCACGCTCTGGACGCCCTGCTGAGTTTGATGATGACCTGCTGTTAGCTTGAAGAAGACTGTTCAACAACTGTCGAAGAATTGGCCCAGAAACTCAATTCATCCCCGTCCACCATCCATCGACATTTGCAACAACTCGGGAAAGTGCCTAAGTTAGGAAATTGGTGCCACATGAATTGTCGGTCGACAATCTGAGGGTGCGGGTAAACATTAGCACAGCTCTTCATTCCCGTGAACTCCAAGATCCGTTTTTGCACCGTTTAGTGACTGGTGATGAAAAGTGGGTACTGTACCAGAATGTTAAGCGCCGTCGACAGTGGGTTTGTGCAGGAGAACGAGCGACACCACAGCCAAAACCAAATCTTCACCCTCGGAAGGTGTTGCTTAGTGTTTGGTGGGATAAAGGTGGTGTAATACACTTTGAAACCTTACCACACAACCAAACAATCACCGCTCAAGTCTACTGTCAACAACTGGATCGATTGAACACTGCACTAAAAGAAAAGAGACCTTCTTTGGTTAATCGGAAAGGAATCGTGTTCCACCACGACAACGCACGTCCTCATACCGCTCGGAGCACTTCTGCAAAAATTGAGGAGCTTGGGTGGGAAAAACTTCCACATCCTCCATATTCTCCAGACCTTGCGCCTTCAGATTATCATCTCTTCAGGAGTCTGCAAAACTATCTTGACGAGAAACAGTATACTTCTTTAGATGACCTGCACACCAGTCTTTGTACGTTTTTTGCCTCAAAACCGCCTGAATTTTATAAACATGGCATTGGAAAGCTTGTAGGACGTTGGTAGAGTGTCATTGATTCCGATGGAAATATATACTAGATTAAAAAGTTTCAGTTCAGTTTTTTTTTGTCCTTCAAATTCCAATCTAAAAAACGACATTACTTATGGGATGATCTGATATATATATATATTTATATATATATATATATATATATATATATATATATATATATATATATATATATATATATATATTATCATATAAAGAGACATTTGGAAAATGAAATATTCTAAATATTTGCAGTTAAATTAAAAGGAGGGAAATAAACCCGAAATATGAATGAAAACAATGAATCTAAAGTACTTTTCTGATTAAAACTGTTTTTTACGAATGAAAACCTCGAACACTGATGGAAAAAGAAAAAAAAATAGGTAGAACCTCCATGAACTAACAATTTGTAATATATATATATATATATATATATATATATATATATATATATATATATATATCCACAAAGCAAATGAAAAACTGAAAAGGCAATTTAAATTTTTTTACATTTGATTTTAACCTTTAACCCTTCACTTGCAATTATAGTCGTAAAAATACATTGGAAACCTTCGTATTAAATTTATAATAATATCCTGAAATAATAATAATAATAATAATAATTTAAAGTGTTTTCTGTAAAAATTGCAAATACATTTAATTTTTTCTTTTGTCGCTATGACAGAAAATCTATAAAACCAATACCGTCAGATAACAAAACTCTTTTCATGCTATCCCCAAATAAAAACAACAAAAATAAATAAATAAATAGATAAGTGAGTGGATAAATTATTAAATAAATAAATAAATTAGTTTATGAATAAATATATAAATAAATTAATTTATTAATTAATAAGTAAGTGAATGAATAAATTAGAAAACAAAATACATATAAATTAATTAATTAATTAATTAATAAATAAATAAATAATAAATTAATATATAAATAAATTAATAAGTAAATAAATCAATTAATAAGTAAGGGAATCAGTAAATAAATAAATAAATGAAATAATTAATAAATAAAATAAAGAGTAGATTAAGCAAATAAAAAATAAGTGAATGACAAAATAAATTAATGAAAAATATTAACCAATAATGGACCAACTAAATAAATAAATTTAAGATGAAAACGGAAGAAATTGTAATCCAAAATGGCTGAACCATACCCAGTATTTGGTGCGACGAACTCAAATTATTTTTATAAAGAATAAAAGTAAAGTAAAATGTAAATAGGAATGAAGGAAGGTATTGCAGATTTGCATGAATTTCGATAGATAATTCCATGCATGGAAATGAAAGATCCTAAATATATTCTTTGTAGTTCTCGAATACACAGTATACAGTGTGTGTATATAATATATATATATATATATATATATAATAATTGGTTTAACCTTCTTCGCAACATCTAAAGTCATATGATGGAAGGGACCTACGGCTTTTCGTGGGATACCACGGGTCGCTACATTATGTGGACACGGAGGACGGTCCTCCATACAACTGCTACCCAGACCCAATGTCGCTTAACTTCGCTGATCAACAGGAAACGGTGTTCCGACATTGGCTACGACGTAGCCCATATATATATATATATATATATATATATATATATATATATATTACAGGTCTAAAGAAATGATGATTCTTGTTTGTGAAAAGAGCGATGTAAAAATCATTTGAAAATTGTTTTGTGTTCAATTTTTTTTGTTGGAAGCGCAAACAGCAACTTCGTTCATTGTTACTCAAAGGAAAATAAAGAATTTACTTGAAAAAAAAAACTTTGATTCAGAATGAAAGTGTGCGCTTCCTATTCTCTCTCTCTCTCTCTCTCTCTCTCTCTCTCTCTCTCTCTCTCTCTCTATATATATATATATATATATATATATATATATATATAGATATATATATATATATATATCAACAAATATGGCGATAACATTAAAAGGCAATACACATACGGAAGGAACAAGAAAATTTGGGGCTTTTAACTTAAACTCCAAGACCATAAATTGGGAAAAATCAGATCACACATGGCTCAAATAGAATAAAACAACTCAAGAAATATTAACTACCTTGGAAGAAAAGACGCTGAAATTTTTAGAAAAAATATGCCCCGAAAGCACAGCCAAAAGGAAAGAGGAACTGGTTAGAGAGGCAAAAGAGAATAATATTCCGCAAAAGAAAAAGAGTAGCGGCGAAGTTAGCTATTTGAGGAGACAACAATGCCCGGAAAGTAATACAAGAAAAATTGGGGAGTATCGATAGGGAAATACAAACCCTGATTAAAGGCCATACAGAGAGGGAAGAGGAAAAGGCGGTAGAAGCAATAAAAGAAAATCCATGATGCTTCTACAGCTATGCGAAAAGGAAAACAAAAACGCGCCCTCCTATCCGGCCCTTAAGGAAGAGAAATAATTAAATAACAGACGATCTAAAAGAAATATCCGAAATATTGAGAGCCCAGTATGAATCGCGTCTTCAGTACCCCAAAAAGTGATCCCTGACATAGATGCATTCTTCGAAGAGGAATTGCAAGGATAGGGTGTCAATTTTAGGGAGCAAAGTGAAATCTTTAGATTTTCAAAGACTACTAGTGACCAAATGATGCATTTTTATGTGCTAAATCGAAATATGGCTTTAAAATCCAGATTTGACCAATCCAAGCTACTTATATTTGAAGTTGAAGTTTACGAAAAATCAGCAATTTTTGCAAGTACTTTTTTATTGTATATAACTACATTTTACATACATAACATACAATTAAACAGATTTTGATTGTATTTCAATATTAAAACATACAAATATAGATAAGTTTCTTGAACTTTGTCAAGGATGCCATGTCTGCCTTGCCCTTGTTCTTGGACATGAGCTCCCTACTGGCCACCTGGCCACTGATGTACGCCTCCCTCCTCTCATGTGAGTAAACATGTTGTGCTGCTTCATTTGTCATCCTTACACACCTCTCTTCTGACTGTGTGTGTGTGGGCCATGCAGGAACTTCTACTGGTCTATCCAGAAACTCCTTCATTGCAGCAGTGGTGAGGATGCAGGTCAGAGGAGGCTCAGTCACGCCAGAGTTCCAGTCAATAAGCTCCGAGAGTTTGGTGGCATCTGGGTTGATGTCAGCAATCCTCCTGGGTCTGACACTGCAGTCTCCTACCTGTGTGTCCTCATCTCCTTCACCTCTGATTTCCAGTATCCCCTTCACTGCCTCCCTCCTCTCCTCCTCTACCTCACTGCACAGCATGGCCTGGAGCACAGCCTGAGTGTGCATACCAGGCTGATCTCTTCACTGTAGGCATCACTATTCCTATCACCTCCTTCTTCAGACTTCTGAGCAGCTCCAGCTGGTACAGTACATGCCTGGGACCCAACACCCACTGTGATTTAACTTGATGTTGAACCAGTTTGGCATGTAGACTCCCATTATGAATTCCACAATTATCCTCAGATTCTTCATGTTCCTACCCTTCAGCCCATGTTTAGAAATCTACGATCTGCAGAACCTTAGAGCCGTGGTGACCCACCTACTGTGACAGACTGGCCCAATCTCCAGGAGAGCTAAACTCTGAGGTACCTCTCCCGATCTGATGGCGGTGATGACTCTGTAGCCATATGATTGGTCTGTGCTGAGGTCCTTGACTACCTCCTGACTGAGATGGGGTAGAGGAGGACCAATAGTGATCCTCGTGAAGTTTGGGTTGATCTCCAGCTCAGTGGCAGTGTCTAACATCTTCCCTAGGGCCCCAGACCACTTGTTGTTGCTCAATGTCTTGCCATCCAGTGCAGTCACCAGGTGTCTGAGACTCAGCTCCCCAGTGTGCAAGTCACAGACAATCCACACCAAATTCCTGCTAAGCTTCGCCTCCACATAATGCGTTACTCCTCCCTCCCAGCCAGTATTCACATTAGTACTGTCACCTCCTATGACCAAAAGGGTCTGGTCTGCTCCTCTCTCTCTTAGCCAGTTCACCAGATGATCAACAATGACCTCAGCATGACTTCTCTCCTCTGCAGCTTCCTCGGGTACAAAATGCCACAAATATTTCCCACCTAGTTCATTGCACATTGTGTAGTGTTATTCCTTAATGAGGCCAGGAAACTGCCTGTGACTGCCCTCAGCTTCCATCATCACTTTGGTGTCATCTCTTTTCCCATCAAAGAAGATACAGGTGATGCCATTTTCCCTAATCTCTTCATCAAACTTCTTGACCAGCTCCTTAGTCAGTCTCTCCTGAGCCCTCCTCACCTTGTTGTGGTCAATCACCAGTGCTGTGTCAAATTCTGTGATAAGACCAGCATCAGTCCAGGCAGCAGTGGCAATCTCTGCAGTCTCAGCCAGTGTGATGTCTCAAGCTAGCCAGAGCTATGTTGGTGATATCTTCAGTGTTGTATTTCTTCTTAGGCACAGGCAAGAAAGAAGTTGTTGCAGCCTCTGGTATGAAGTCTTCTTCCTCCTCTCTCCTCCCTGCCTCATCCAGTATATCTCCAGTCTCCTCCAACTCCATCTCCAGCAGTGACTCCTCCCTCAACTCCTCTTCTTTCTTGGTTGACTCCTCTGCCTTCCTCTTCCTCTTCTCCTCGGCCTTCCTTCTCTGCTTCTGTCTCTGCAGCACTGCTTCCTGTCTTCTGGTCTCAGGGTGATCAGCTAGACCCATCTGGTGTGCCCCCACACTTCCCACCTTTTATCTCTGACCTTTAATGAAGGCAAGCTCCTGCACTGGTATCTTCTGCTCGCTCCTGCAGTTGAAGTCAATGTGAACCTCACTGTTGCAGACAGGGTTGCACCAAGCTCACTGCAGCTCCTGATCACACAGTGACAGGTCAGGACGTCCACCAATTTGTCCAGTTTCATCATGAACCTATCTTTGACCTCTAGCTTCGCATTGCCAATGGACACCTTCATTGCCTCATCCCACAGTGCCTTCACTTTAGCCCTGATCCTGACCTCTGTTGATTACAGGTCCTGTGAATAGAGCGTTGGCCTCTCCTCAACAAACCATACCTCAGCAGATCTCTGGCTGTGGGCAGCACAGCAGGGGGAAGTTCCCTCTCAGTCCCCACCAAATGACTTAGGTGACAACTTGATTTGTTTCGGGTTCTGATTTCTTTCTGACTCAATTGACTCATCCTGTGGACCTGTGAACAAAAGAAATGTCATTGAAATTTGGATAGGCCTACTGATTATGATTACATAAAATTAAGTTAATTGAAATTCTTAATATCTTCCTATAAGCTCAGATAAAAGATTGTGTTGTTATAGGTACAAGACTTAATTATTCAAAGTAATGACAATTTCATATATCTATCATATCAAAATATACAGAAAGTTTGGGTCACACATAACATTTCGAATAATTTGAATTACACAATATTTACATTACGAAGTAATCAAAAGTGTCAAAAAGGAGGGAAAACACATGCATTCACAATCAAAACTCCAGCATTTGTGACTATGTGAAACTTAGAAACCATACTGCACACCAAAAATAACCAAAGTTGACCACACATATCAATGGCACAATGATATACGATGCTACAGTCATATTTAGGTTATATTTCAAACCTTTATGGTCAAATATAAGTAGGTAAATGGCTTTTTTAAACAACACTAAAGATATTTCTAAGTTTGCTAGATAATATGACATCATTTCAGCATTAGTAGTTTTGAATTGTTGACTTTACTAAAATTGACACACCCTATTGCAAGGAGAATGTATAACAGACTTTGATTTTATCCCCAGAAGATGTAGCGAGAGCTAAGGACAAATGAAATCATATTCAGCTGCAGGTCCGGACAAATGGAACGCACTACTGATTAAAAACTGTAAAAATTGAATAGCTGCACCATTATACTGGATATGGAGAAGATCCCTAGAAACTGAGGAAGTACCGAGCATCTTGAAAAGAGCAAACATTGTCCCTATATATGAGGGGCGGTCAGAAAATAAGTTTACACGGCGTATAATTTCGTAACTAAAGGACCTACATTGATTATGTTTGTATCAGGTGAATTCGTTAATCATCGTTGGCAACACTGCGCGTCGATTCGGCTGCCATCTACCGTACATTGGTTATACGAGTCAGTTGAACATGGCGGCTCGACTGGAACAGTGCCCTTCCCTCTGGAGCAGTCCAGGACGTTTACGTTTAATGGCCGCTCGTAAACGTTCCAGTGTTGAACAATATGCAGCTACATTGATTGTTGTGCGTTTTTGCATGAAGTCTGTGATTAAAACACCTTTGTGGTCCCAAAACACGGCAACCATCACTTTGCTAGCGGACCTCACAATCTTGAACTTCTTTGGTCGAAGGGACCCAAGGTGTTTCCATTCCATGCTGGTACGTTTTGTTTCCGGAGTACGGTGATGAACCCATGTCTCGTCTCATGTGACAATGCGCTCGAGAAATTCTTGAACACTGACAGACACGGAACATCGTTGCAGAAATGACAGGGCACTGTTCAAGTCGAGCAGCCATGTTCAACTGACTCATATAACCAATGTACGGTATATGACAGCCGAATCGACGTGCAGTGTTGCCAACAATGATTAACGAATTCACCTGATACAAACATAACACAGCCCTGCGATGGTTTTGTTGTCCGAAATATTTTATCACTTATATAGTCATTTTTGCACGCTGATTCCGAAAATAATATTCATTTTTCTCCACCACGGACAGATTTTTCACAAAATGTCATATTTCATATTACATATGTAAGTACTTTTCATTAAAATTTGATTAAATTTTGATTAAAAACTACTGCCTATAAATGCTTCCAGATCAGAAGTGATGTCATAGCGTCTTCGAGAACATTTGAGAATCGCACCGCTAGTATATATGTAATTGATAAGCCACGAGATGAATCAGTCTGTCTTGTGCGTGCGAGGTTATAGTTCTTTATTATTCGAAGGTGCGCGGTGACTATATTTCTCTTTTGAAATTTGTTTATTTGTCACTATGACAACCAGAGAGTGTGTAAATAGCCCAAACATTTTCTGTTATACTGTATTTGTGGAAAATTTACTGTGAAAACACAAAGCGAGACATTACAGACTTCGTCAAGAAAGCATACTATGCGTACTTCAGAATGAAACTTGGGGGGATCAAGAAAAATCATGGGTTCCACATAAAGTTTGCAGTGTTTGTGTTGAACAACTTAGACTGTGGAGTAAAGGTAAAGAGGATTCTTTACCTTTTGGGATTCCAATGGTCTGGCGTGAGACTAGAAATCACAGCAATGACTACTATTTTTGTTCATGTAACGTGCAAGGCTACAATACTAAAAATAAAAAGGAAACCATAACTTCATATGATTCGGTGTCTGATGATGATGGAAACGATGATATTGATTGTTTTCAAACCGAAACATCTGGTGAACCCCAATTGTTTACACAAAGTGAACTTAATGATTTGGTAAGAGATTTGTGTCTCCCGAAAGATTCTTCAGAGATTTTGGGATCCAGACTTCGTGCAAAGAACTTGCTTTCTCCCGGGACGTCATTTTACTGGTACAGAAATCGAGAGAAAGAATTCATCCAATATTTTTCTCAAGAAAATTCACTCGTATATTGCAACAATGTTTCGGAACTAATACTTAAGCTCGGCGCTGCAGTCTATGACCCAAATGAGTGGAGATTTTTCATTGATTCCTCCAAAAGAAGTCAGTAGTATAGCGGAAAAAGGGGAGAGTGCAAGAATGTTGCAGGTTATTATGTAATGTTGCAAAGGGGGGAGGGGGTGGGGGTTGCAAAAAAAAATTCAAAAAAGAAAAAAAAAAGGAAAAAAAAGAAAAAAATACCCCAAAGGGGGGATGCTGCAGGTGCAACAAGGAAAACTTGGAGGCGGCGTTATCCCCCAAGAGAAAGAAGGAGGAGAGAAAGGAGGAGAGAAAGGAGGAGGAGAGGTGTTCACCTGGCTGGAGCCAAGTGCACATTAAGACTTCAGCCGAGTAGGCGTTGTTTTATAGGCTCATAATCAGCCAGATGGCGTAAATGGCTTGAGTTGCCAGATAGCGCCATGTATTCTCTAATCGAAGACTGAGTTGCCAGATACCATTGTATACATTATTATAGACTCCTAATCAGCCAGTTGGCTGTAAATGGCTTGAGTTGCCAGATACCTCTTTTTAGCAGTATTATTGTATACATTATTATATACGCCTAATCAGCCAGTTGGCTGTAAATGGCTTGAGTTGCCAGATAGCGCCATGTATTCTCTAATCGAAGACTGAGTTGCTAGATACCACTTTTTAGCATTATTATAGACTCCTAATCAGCCAGTTGGCTTAGAAGGCGTAAATGTTGCCAGATACCGCAATACCGTTGTATGCATTATTATATTTCTTAAAAGAATACCGGTAGTAGAAGGCGTAACAATTAAGTAAAACAACATTGCATCATTCTGTTTATTATAAATATATAGAAAATAAATATACATTTCAATTGAGGAATATGCATATAACAGTACAGGAAATATATACACACAATTATGGATATATATAAAATAAAATATACATTTCAAATAAATATACACTTCAATAGAAATATGTACATAACAGTACAGGAGAAATATCACGCAAAATATATATAAAAACACAAATCAATAGAAATATGCGTATAATCAGTACAGGAGAAATGTCAAGCAAAATATATATATAAATACAATTCACTTTTTTTTCAAAATACTAAACTCGGTCTTAATCGAGTTTACAATTACATCATTATTGCTCTGCATTACGCAGTATATGCGGCTTAATAATATTTCACCGCTTAAAGTATAGGGAAACCTGTACTCGATATGAAGGGCTTTCATATCGTTCAGTACTATTTTTGTTCCCACTTTACAACCGGTTGGTAAGTCATCTTTAAATACGTCTAGAATACAATCAAAAGCACGCACAAAGAGTTCATCGTTAGCTACATTATTAAACACAAGTTTATAAACACGCTTTTCCAATCGAGGGTTTATTTCTACCGACTCGAGCTTTTCAATCGTGAACTCACTCAACATAGCGGCAATTGAAATAATCTTCTAAATCGTTACGACAACTGCGCGTTATATAAAGAAATAGTTCTTCAGGGTGAACGGTGTAGGTGAGCTCAGCCTTGTACCGATCAATTGCTTTGTACCAAAGTTCATGGTATTTCAAAGAGTCTAAACTTTTTAAATAAACGTCCAGCTCTAGACCATTCTCACCAGCCCTACACTCGGTAAACCCATCGAGCAGAGCGGTGTAGGCGTATTCAAGTACTGTATCAAAATAAAGCATGTCCGTAACACGCGCGTCTAATATAGGTTTCAGTTTACGGAATCCGACGATTTCAAACATTCTGTCGAGGATGAAACGGTTTCGCGTAGGAACAAGAGCGTTATTATCAGAAGCATTCTTCCACATCAGCCGTATATCAATGCACGGCCGATCGTTATTTATACACAACGTACATACAACGGCGTATGAGGGTGCGTCACTAATCTGCTCTCTTCTTGTACCTACGTTAGCAGGTATTTTATAACGATCTTCACTCCACTTCTCAACTATCACAAAGATTCTATTCATCTCCTCGATACTTAAATAAACCCGTTTGTTTGTCGGTCTACATTCCGTTTCCAGTACATAGCTAATGGTACCGGAATTACGCCTGAACACGCGCAACGATTTCGTCACGGACACATCGTACGAGGCGTTGAGAATGCTGCTCAAAGGAAGTTCCATCGTATTCGAGGAGCGCACGTCCACTCGGCTCAAGCTCTGAGATAACTATGAGCCGTGTGAGGCACGCAGGTAGGCAGGAATGGTTCGACGGGCGGCTGACTCGATGATACGTGAATGGGCTTGTTCGTATGACCGCGAGTCGAATTGTTGTACATATTTCGGTACAAGAATATCACTACCAGCCTACGCACCAGACAGTTTGGATAAGAACTAGGAACATTTTATGTTTTACTAAACATCTCCACACTCCGGCGCACTATTTGAGAGGAACATATGTTCATATTTTTCCTTTCTGCCCATCAAACGATACTCGTCTCTAAACTCTGTTAAAAATTCACGCAGGGCACTAGCCACAACCTCACTACGAACCTCATCATGATATACGTTAATATAGTGATAAAAATACTTAAGATTGTCCATGATCACGAGATTCACATTTTCAGTCGTAGGGTATGAGTAATCGACATGGTGTAGCATGACGTAATACCGCTTGTCACACCACCCATCAGCAAGACTCATTATCCATACCTGCTGCTTCTCTTCTGCACGCGTTGTTTCTTTTACTTCACGGTGTATGTGAGACTTTATAAAGTTTAGCTCTGCAGTATACTTCAGCACATCGTCTGTGCAACGAAAGCCTTCAACGGTCTCACCAGAACATCCGTAGAGTATTTGTACATCTTGGAACTTCGCACAATCCAATGTGTTTTTAAAAGAGGCATAGGAGGGAGGAATAGGAAGTTTTTCGGTATCCACCACATCCTGGCACTTTACTGAATACCATTTCGTAAACGTTGTACAAGCAATATTAAAGGTAGCCATTTGAATACACGTCTGATCTGAATACACGTCTGATCTCTCGGGCTTACTGCGGTCGACTGACCACGCAGGGATTCCCAGATAGTAGCATGACTCACGGTCTTACAGGGCGGAGCTTAGAACTTTCACCTGAACACACACACACACACACACACACACACACACACAAAGGGGAAAGTGAAACGCTATTTCAAACATGATTTATTTAACAAACGAGATATTCAAGTTATATATATTTACAAATACGATTTAATAAACGAGATAGTCAAGTTTATATATATATTTACAAAACGTGTAATAAATCAATTTTACAAATACGATTTAATAAACGAGATATTCAAGTATATATATATATACAAAAGATACGATTATATACAAGACGTGTGAGTTAGAAGCATCATTGGTATCCAAAGGGTACGGTATCATAGGTACCAGGTAACTGGTAACGTTTCCTATAGGTGTTACGGCACACCATCGTACCCTAAGTTCCTTCACGCCCCCCAGCTACTGCGCCAGAAAATTGTGGGTGCCTACAATTAGTTGGGGAAGTTGTTCATCCAAACATACTAGATCCTTCAACGACTCAAAGTTAACAACCTCCCGATTCGCATGGTTGAGCGTAATACCCTTTGCCTTCACGATATATTTCATTTCCTCCCCCACCCTGACCCGTACCCCATAAGTCTTAGGTCCTGTTGAGGCAAAAGAGTCGGCGTTATGCGTTGTCCCATACTCATCCTTGATCTCATCAGTGAGCTCGCCGAGGAACTCCCCAATAGTGGGCATGTATTCACCCTCCTTCTCTTTGAATATCACGCTATCTGTATCGGCATACAATACTCTCCGCCCAAGAGAATGCAATAGACCCCAAAGTTTTATACGGGCGTAGGCTGTTGTGAAGCTTTCCACAGGTATGTTTGTAACCCTTGAGGTATCTGTGGCAAATTCAGTGTTGTTGTACTTTATTACGTAAGTATTACCTACATTTACGATCTCCATGACCTCTTTATCGGGGGCATTGGCATAATCCCAGACATCGCTATAACTTTGTGCCAAATGAATGCTCCCTCTGCCGGTATTCTGCGCAAATTTTCCCCATAGAATGTTTAGACACAACTTTGCACTAAAGCGCTTGTCAGGATTCTTTACAATTTGGACACGATCAAGTTGTATACTTTCGCGGTCGCGGTAACGTTGAATATAGGCAGACTTTTCATCTTCGGTATCAACTCCTCGCGGATACCCTGATGCCTCAACCTTATCCTTCAAAAAGGTGTTTATATATGGTGTGAAAAGGTTGGGTAGCTTCTGAAACCTCCACACCTCATGTATCTTCAGTATTCTATAACCATGGCGTACGGCTAGGGCCGACTCAGGACTTGTATATACGCCTCTGATCTTACGCTGGTGGGGTATATGGTTACATTCGCCGTTATCTCTTCCGCGCACTTCACGCACAGGGGAAACATGAGCTTGTCGTCGATAACGACAGGTAAGATCGGCATCCATAAATTGCGTGGAGGAGTACGTCTACGAAAGAGAGCCCAAAGTAACGATCATTCAAATTTTTTGAAAATTCATTGATGGAGGGTAGGCTAGGTCCCACCAGTTTCTCAGGAGCGCCACGGGGTACGGATTGTTCTTCATCACGTATGGGTATAAAGAACAGAAATCGTAGTAATGGAGCTTCACGCCCTCCGTAGGTGGAAAGTATAGTCTGAAAGGATTTGTACGTCCTCCAAACAAGCTATCACCACATTTGAGAGGATCCAGCACCATTGAGCGCTTGATCGTTTTTATTTCCTCACGGTACACCTCGTCTGTATCCATCCGTGCATCATATTCATGCTCCCACAAGACTTTGTGAGTGAACTGTGATCCTATAAGTTGATCGCGGGTGCGGGTCGATGCAAGACAGTCGGCAGGAGACCTACCGTGGATATCTCCGGTGATTCCGCACTCAGGACGGGGGCATCCATGCCACCAGCAACCGTTTAAAGGAGTACACAGTCTTCTCACCAGTGACACGGTTTTCACTTAACCCATCAACCCAAAAAACACGTCCATTAATCTTAATGGGTACTTCACCGTGTTGCGGGCGTGCTTTATGTATAAACCTGTCTGTTGCTGTAGGTGCATGAGCCAGTAAATAGCCTTGTGCCCGTAACTGCGGGGATTGTTTCGGTGAATAATGGCTAAGGTGTCTTTCGGCATGAAGTTATTCTTGAACACCGTAAAACATAATGATGCGATGGTGGTTGCGACTTGCAGTGGATCGCATTTGAAACGGGCTATGTACATCCTTCTAAAGGCCTGGAAACATACTCTAAGCACGCGCACATCATTCACGCAATAACGCTCACATTCATCAGCTATATTATAAGGGTTACTTTCATTAAAACTGTCGTAGTATCGATCAAAGTCTTCACGTTCATCCATACAGTCAAAATAATGTTTGGGGGGTGGTGGGCCTACGTATTTTAAAGTCTCGCTGGTGAGGAAAGTGTAAGGGAAGTATCCTTTGGAAACTTCAGCTGCTACTCCCATCACCTTGGGTAGCTTTGCTAATTTACAAGGTGTGAATAATAAAGTATCTTTAAATTGTACATTGCCTCTTATCTGCATCTGTATTAATTTGTTGCCTCTTTCAATGGATCACCTGTAAATATCAGAGGATTCGTGTTCAAGCAACTCCTTATAAAGGAAATGCGTGTCAAACTTTGCCCCATTATGGGCGAGAATATACACAGTCATTTTTTTGAACTTGTCGGCTAACTTGACAATATAGGACACAAATAGTTTCACAGGACTATCGCTGACATTCGTTTTAAAAACGTTTGTCCGTTTACCACATTTGGGGCACTCGTCACATTCGATATCCATACACTCATCACAGATAGTCTGGCTCACAAGTAAATGTGGAATTACCTCTTTGGTTTCAGCGTTCGTATATGTTTCTATATCGTAGTATACAGTTATACAAGGGTTATTTTAGGCTTAGCATCTTTCATATAACATACATGCTTTACTCCATCCGCCTTATATTCCTCCTGGCATGTAGGACAGTGAATTACGTCACACTTGTGCTTAAATTTCCCCAATTATCCATGTGTGAAACATACCACATTCACAGATTCTCATTTTCCTGCACGTGCCAATTGATTTATGGAAATCAAAACAGCTATTATTGAAAAATGTGCGTCTACACACATCACAGTCTCTCTTCTCAGCTTCAACTACACGGCTTTCACATTTGGTGCTTTTACACTGCTCACATACCATGTGACATTCTTTACAATGTCTCACTATATCATCCGCAAACTCGAGGCACCCCTTACATAAATCATGATGTCTCCCATATTTTCGACTTTTGTCATAACTCGCGTAAAGCCACCTTATATTACGGATGGGGAGATACGTTGTCCCTGACAATCCTAAAATAAGTAGGGGCCTTGTACGATCTTTCACACAGCTTTTAAAAACATACACAGTCCTACGACGATCATCCAACCCAAACACAACTATGCGGACATTCATTTCCTGTTCTACCCTTCTCAGCTCTTCAGGACCCATATTACAGTAAAATTCAAGTTCACAGTCTACAGCTAGTTTACGGGCACGCTCCACGACTGTAGGCAACCAAATTTTTTGAGTTCGTGTATTTTGTACAGTAAACATACGTGCTAAGAGTACTGCTATAAAGCCGCAACCACGATCGACGTTTATATGCCGTCTATAAATAGCTTGAGAATTGAGGTTAAGAGTATACGGTATGGCACTATGACCCGCAACACGGTATACATGGTCAATATTTACCGTGGAGTTGTCCATATTGAAGGCTATACTACTTTGGGCGGCTTGCATTATACGTCCTAATATATATTCTACATCTTCAGCCGCCAAACGTCTAAATGGCACTATCACCCAATAATCGTCTACATCACCGTCATCTGACCCGAATCCAAAGGACAGACTCGTCCTGACTTCACGCTCGTCGCGATTCTGAAGAGCAAACTCTATAATACGCTCTACAACCCGGCGTAGTCCACGCTCAATACCATTGCTATACATGACTCTAGGGTCGACCCTGACTCTATACCGATTTCTAGTCAAGGCTGGGGGTGGGCTGCGGAGCGCACCAATTCGAGCGTTATATCTTCCTCAACAGAACGGGGGGCGGCGGATGAATTAGGGGGTATATTAGCGGAAGGTGCTGCTGATGGGGGGCCTGTTGCGTAGGAGGTTGATGGTTGGGGCTCTATTATTGTAGACTTAACAGAACGGGTGGCGGCGGATGAATAAGGGGATATATTAGGTGCTGCTGGGGGTGTTGTTGCGTAAGAGGTTGAGGGTTGGGGATCTATTACCGCTGGAACAGGCGCGTATTTCGGTCGCTTTATACCTGACGTGGGTATCTCATACCTCCGCTTTGGACGTGTTACCGGTATCGCTGGTGAGGGTTCAGGGGAGGAGATCACAACTACACTGTCGTCGAGGTCATCCGTAATGATGGGCTGCTCTACCTCATCGTCATTCACGGTTCTGTGGGAGAAGAAATATAAGGATCAGCACTCAAAATTTGTAATATTTTGTAAATGACACTTAGGAGTGTGACGTGTTAGAAATGGACTCTGTAGAAAAATTCAGATTCACGAGCCCATCCACATGTATTATATCTGGACCTACAGGATGTGGTAAAACTGTGTTTATGCTTAAAATCATTAAAGAAAAGGGGGAGATGTTCTCGAAATTTGTGCATAAAGTTATATGGTGCTATTCGACGTATCAATCAGTGTTCAACGAGTACCAAGATGATATTTTTTCCACAATGGCGTATATGACGTTAATTCGTTAAAGGGAAATGAACATACAATCATTGTAATTGACGATCTCATGTTGGAGATGGATAAAACGTTTGCCGAGACATTTACAGTATTCTCCCACCATCTTAACATAAGCGTGTTCTTCATCAATCAGAATCTATTTTTCAAAAATAGATACATGCGCGATGTGTCGTTAAATACGCAATATCTAGTCTTATTCGCGCAACGTAGAGATGTATCACAAATTGGGGTATTAGCCAATCAAATGTTCCCGAATCAGCGTAAGGAGTTTTTGGAAGTTTATAAAGAAGCTACAAGCACGCGTTAGGGGATATTTGCTTTGCGACCTTCATCCGCGAAACACGTTTAGAGTGCTTCTGCGAACGAATATATTTCCAAACGAGCCTGAAACGGTGTATATTCCAGAATGACAAAGAGATTAAAGAAATACCGTGAATTAATAAAAATCTATCATCGACTGCCCCGGGCAATGCAGCAGATGTTTATTAAAAATATCGATGCCGACTTTTTAAAATGCACCTGTGAAATCTGTCTTAACGTTATAAATTGCAATGTATCAATGAAAACCCATCAGAAGGCTCGCCTACGCCGCTACAAGAACATAATACGTGCACTCGCTCGTAAAAGCCAAACTGTAGCGAAGAAAAAACGAATTATTGTACAAACAGGAGGGTCATTTCTCCCCTCTTATTTTCAGTTTTGGGTCCTTTACTGACTAGATTAATATAATGAAGAAAGTGGTAGTGATTCCCCACGAGGTGTACGTCTCACTGCAAAGGAATCCAGACACGTATCGAGATCCCCGTAAAAGCAGACTTAAAAGAATGGAAAGCGAATTGTTAGCCCTATTAAACAGTGAAAAAACACCTGATGAGAAAAGAATCTTATACCAAGAAGCTCTGCAGAAATTTCTTCACGAGTACGAAAATTATAAGAGCCCTACAGAGATTCCTGTGGTTATTAGGCACAGCACGGGGGACGATGGCGGCATAGGATCTGTGCCCGACGACACAGCTGACCAACCAAAAAGATTAACCACACAACATATCGAACATGTATTAAAAAATACCCTCCCACGTACATTGAGGAGTAAAGGCTTAAGTCTTTATAATCTATTGAATGAGGATCCCGCCATACAATGGACCGATACAGGGGAGATCATTGTGGAAGGATCAAAGGTACAGGGATCGAATATCGTAGACATTGTCCATGATCTGGTGAGAAAGTGGGATAGGCCATCACCATCAGGATGGAAGCATATTAAAGCAAGACTACAACAAATAAATGTCCCTAAAACGTTGATAGGAAATCTGAACAGGTTAAAAGACTTGGAACATGCAACGCCTGTGACACAATTGAAGGCGCCGTCACCCCCGGCGGTAACACCTTTGAAGAGGAGCAAGAAGAGGTTAAACCAACCCTACCCACGTGCCTCTAGAATACGCAAATGGCTAACGTATTAAGTAAGCGCTATTATGACATTTCTACCCCATCCTCTTACGGCGGCGTAGATAGACTGTACAGAAGTGTTTACGGAGTAGGAAAAAAAGATGTTGAAAGATTTTTGAGGGAGCAGGACGCTTATACGCTTCATAAGACTGTGAGAAAAAGGTTTAAAACAGCCAAGACAACGGCTTCCTCGATTGATTATATTTGGCAAGCAGATTTAACAGACATGCGAAGATATTCTGTGTATAACGATGGTTACCGCTACATTCTATTCATAATAGACGTATTCTCTAGATATCTGTGGCTAGTTCCTCTGAAAAATAAATCACCTGAAACAGTTGCTAAAGCCACCAAAACGCTAATGTTAAAAGAAAACAGGGTTCCTGGCTATTTTTGTACGGATATGGGGAAGGAATTTATAGGCCGTGCTTTTCAGAACATGTTGACAGAGTTTAATATCAGCTATTACACAACCAATTCTATACATAAGGCTTCTTTAGCTGAAAGAGTTCAGCGCACCATAAAGGAACGCATGCACCGTTATTTTACACATAAAAACATATACAGATTTCTAGACATTCTGGAATCATTGGCATCATCCTACAACCGCTCACACCATCGCACGATTGGGGCAACACCTAACGAAGTTTTAGAAAGAGGTACGCTCACGAGAAGAGATGGATCACCACCACCACCACCACACTCTACGCGCTTCAAAATCAATGATTATGTAAGGCTGTCGCGTTCGGGGAATAAATTCGCAAAGGGTTTTGAGCAAGGATGGACACGCGAGATTTTTAAAGTTAGGGCTGTGAGACCTAAAGGTGAGAAAATGATGTATTACATTGAAGATTTGAATGGGTGAAGAAATCTCAGGAGGCTTTTACCGCGAGGAATTGCAGAAAGTTGCGTTTAATTTAGAAAAAAATGTGTTTAAAATTGATAAAATTTTAGGAAGCAAAGGTTCAGGAAGGAGAAAAATGTACCTGGTGAAATGGCTAGGGTACCCAGAAAGCTTCAACACCTATATAAAAGCTGATGCAATAATGAAGCTTAAATAGTATGCAACATGGCTCCTAACCATTTCTACGTCACACTCCCGTCCTCCTCGTCCCTGTCTGTACACCCTAACAACACACTAGCCAACTTTCTAACAGAACTCCATGGGCACATTGAATTGGGTCGTGATTCGTATGAGGTGGGGATATGCGAAATTCAGCTGGACACCGTCTTTTTAAATATTGAACATAAAGAAACCGTTTTTACGATTCTTAGAGACATTGACGAGTGTGAAAAAGCTGGGTAGCTATGGATGAAACTATGCGCATCGCTCGGACTAAGATTGCACGGTATTACAGTACAGAAGTAAGACTAGGGCCGGGGCAATATGGTTCGGCCGAGGATGTTGTGAGAGGCTTAAACGTAAGTTTAAGAAACTCAAACCTTACGAATGATTTAGTATACGAAGTCGTAAACAGCCCTGCACATACACTAATCCTAAAATCAAAGACTAACAGACGTATTAAAGACCATAGAAAGTTCCAAATTCTAGCCAATGGCCGCTATAGCGCAGCCTTCCAAAGAGACACATTTCACGAGACACAGCATGACTTGTCCAGATTAATGTATCAATTGAAGATGGAGAAATTGGCTGAAAGGTCCCCAGACATGTGCTATATTTACAGTAATATAGTGGAGCACCAGTTTGTTGTGGATACCGAGGCACGCCTGCTGCGCATTGCTCACATCCCCAACCATAGAGGAAGGAGTTTGAGTATTACATATGACAGACCCCATTATGTGAATGTCGCAACTAATTTAATAACCAATATCACAATATATATAAGAACGATTGAGGCCGAAAACTTCCCATTCGGTAACGGGAGCTTAACAGTGAAGCTACACTTTCGACGCACTGAGTTATAATGGATAGAAAGCCTTTCACCGTCTATCGAGGGATGCGATACCAGCGCGGTAGTGGACTTGGATCCATTTTTTCATCCATACTACGTACGGCTGTTCCTTTGCTGAAGAGGGGTGCCAGATACCTTGGAAGGAAAGCGCTACAATCAGGCCTTAACACTGCAGAAGACATATTGGCCGGGGCTAAACCTAAAGAAGCTCTAAAAAAACATTTAAAGCGTACACGGGACGAAATCATCAAAGATGCAAAGAGAAAAATGCGTGGTGGCGGGAAGAAGAAGAAGAGGACTCCCCGGAAGAAGAAGGGGTCACGTGGTATTAAACGTAAAAGGCTATCAAAAAAGAAATGCTGTAAGCGAATGAAACCTATGGTTGACCACTTTTTTGACTGATATACGCTAAGGATATTGATCTCATGAATCATAGTTTGTTTACCACTTGTCGAGAGAGGAGTCACTATTTCGCCATGGCACGCTTCATCCACCCATGTAGTTCACAATGCTGTAAATCGGAGCTGTCCCTTTTTGAGCTCCCGCCAACCCAAGTTTCTATTGAGCACAGTGACTTTATTACAATTAACCCTTTAAACACAATTAGTTCCCCGAGTGCACCTATAGAATTCGTGATACCCAGCTCAGGTCCTTACTTTTTTGATCCAAGCTGTGTGCACATGTACGCTAAGCTACGTATAGCCCATTCTGATGGAACGGTCTGCGATGACAAATATGCTGTATACCCTGAAACAAACTTTCTGCACGCCATATTCAACCAGTGTGACGTATATTTAAATCAGACCAACATATCGGCAGGCACGGGGTACTATCATCTACGAGCCTATTTGGAAAATGTCCTCAACTTTTCCAAAGAAGCGAAGGCTACCTTTTTAAGTGCGGAGGGATATTATCAAACTAAAGATGAAATAGTATAAAGGACAAATTTAAAAATTCTAAAAAGAAAATATACGTGTTTTGGACGGTTGCACACAGATTTCACTTTCCAGGAGAAGTTGCTTGTGAACGGGGTGGATATGAAAATAAAGCTCACCCGCACGAGTCCTGAGATCTGCTTAAATCTGGATGCGAATCAAGAAGAGGGTGCAAAGTCCGTTGTGGTTCACATTATGGACACACCTCCGCGTACGGCGAGTGAAATTAAGTTCACCAAAACAACTAGAAATTGAGAAAAATTTACTAAACGCTACAGTGAAATATCCTATTAACAGAGTGCAGATCAAACTATATACGGTTCCTGCAGGGTTGGCATCGAAGCAGATAGAAAACATTGCCCTGGGAAATCTTCCTAAAAGGATATTAATCGGCATGCAGGACCACGCTTCGGTGAATGGAAAATATAAAAGAGTGCCTTTAAATTCGAGAATTTCGGACTTAAAAATATAACTCTATACGTTAATGACACTGCTTTGGGTGGAACAATGGGTACGGACTATTCATCAGACGCTGTGTTACCTCTTTGTGCCAGAGCCTATAGTAATCTGACCCATATTGCAGGTGATTGTGATGAGCTTGGTAATGGGGTAACGCAGGAAGAATTCATTGATCAATTTAACCTTTACCCGTTTGACATTACACCTGACTTATCTGCTAGCGTAAATACCCATTTAGCCCCACAGCAGAGCGGAAACATCTCAGTGCGGCTGGAATTCGCCAAGCCTATAGACGCTCCTATTAGTGTACTAGTATATCTCGAATCGCAAGCCCTAATAGAAGTAGATAGATTTAGAAGCGTTATCACTGACTTTTAAAATGGATGCTAATACACTTCAGAAAGTAATGGAGCGAGTCACACGTTCCAAATTTATCGGCGTGTTTGCGAAACATTGAGTTTGCCAAGTACGCGAGAATGCGGTAGTCGAACACAGACATCATCGGTAATGAAGGGATTCACTGGATCGCTGTCTATTTTAAAAATAGGCAGCGCCTGTACTATTTTGATTCACTCGGTACTCAACCCTGGAGTGACCCTATTATTGTAAAATTTCTCGCTCAGTTACATATTCCCGAAGTTGTGTGGACCCCACTTCGCATGCAAGGATATTTTACTAATGTTTGCGGAATGTACTGCGTCTCATTTCTCATGCATATGTCAAATGATAAAGAATTTATAAATTTTTTAAATTTATTTGACCCGTGTCACACTCGCCGAAACGATGAAATGGTATGCAGACAGATAAAAAACCGTTTTCCAATTGTACGTACTCGTTGTATATTATAATGTTTTTGTTCGTATATTTGTAACGATATATTCTGTAGTTGTTTATTGTACTGATTTCTTTCATTTAATAAATTTATGAAAATATATTGTGTCTTCTTATCCCAAAAAGATCGAAAAACACTTACATTATTTCGTGTGACATTGTTGAATGATCAGTATATCCTCTCTATTCCGAGATTCTTCAAAAGATTGTATAACACGTGTCAAATCCTCATCGGACCTTAAAGGAATAATGCTTTTAAAACATATACAGAGTATACAGACAGATCCCCATTATGTGAAGATATCTTTGGTTCGAGGAATAACATTGAATGCCATAAAAATTTCGATTTTAGCATAATGGGGATAACCAAATAACATTGATTGACATTTTTGGCGAGTATCTATTTGACGAGATACTACAACTCTCCATATATAAAAACGAATTATAGACACTTACATTTCTATGGTAGCCCCCTGCGTCGGGTTGTAAGGAGCGTCACTGCAAATATCTTCAACGGTTTGCGTTGGAAATAATTCGCCACGGTCAATCGCATTGAAAAGACTAATTGCTGTTAATGCTGCAGTATCACGTTCTTCATACAATTCCGGGGACGTACAGGTCCATGGTGGAGGATGTGTGACATTGTTGACTGCTCAGTGTATCCCCCGTATTCCGAAATTCTTCAAAAGATTGTATAACACGTGTCAAATCCTCATCGGACCTTAAAGGAATAATGCTTTTAAAACATATACAGAGTATACAGACAGATCCCCATTATGTGAAGATATCTTTGGTTCGAGGAATAACATTGAATGCCATAAAATTTCGATTTTAGCATAATGGGTAACAAAATAACATTGATTGACATTTTTGGCGAGTATCTATTTGACGAGATACTACACCCCATCCATATATATATATAAATTCTAATTATAGACACTTACATTTCTATGGTAGTCCCTTGCGTCGGATTGTAAGGAGCGTCACTGCAAATATCTTCTACGGTTTGCGTTGTAAATAATTCATCACGGTCAACCGCATTAAAAAGGCTAATTGTCGTTAATGCTGCAGTATCACTCTCTTCATACAAGTCTGGGGAGACGTACAGGTCCATGGTGGAGGGAATGATTATTCACTGACGCGAAAATAGCTACTGTTACTCCAAACTGAAAAATATCCCTTTTTATAGGCACAATCGCCAAGCTCCGCCCCAAAAGACCGGATGTTCGTAGTGATTGGCTGCCGATGTAGCTGGGTGGAGCTATGACGTGTAACAATCCGCTATAACGGGACCGGACGAGTAACATATATATATTTTCACCAATAGATTTAATGCTCGTATTCTCCTTTGAAAATTATTTTGTTATTCGTATAGAACTTTTGATACTGATTCCTAATATGGTTTCAGAATGTTTCTATCACCCATAGTTTTCGAGAAAATATTTACTCAGATTTCCCCGCATCATTAGTCACTAATGTAATCGAGAGGTTATAAAGAAATATATCCTAATTATATTTTAAAAGAACATTCGGTTTCAACGTTAAACTGTGGGTCTAAGGTGGGGTGAAAACCTTTCCAATTGCGCTAGGGGACAATTATTTGGTGTTTCTTATAATACTTTTGGCACTGAGTCAGGTTTCAGAATTTTCTAATGTTAAACTGTGGGTCTAAGGTGGGATGAAAACCTTTCCAATTGCGCTAGGGGACAATTATTTGGTGTTTCTTATAAAACTTTTGCATTTTTCATGCAGTTAACCATGTGAGCAAACTTCTGCAGTCTCCTACAATGCAGTTTGATGTGGCAGTCAACCTCCTCACAAAAACAAAAGACTCAATCACCAGCTACAGAAACAGGTTTTGTTGCAGCACAAGTCGTAGCTAGGGATATATGTGAGGAAATAAATGTGGAGGCTGTGCTGAAGGAGAAGAGGCTCAGATCCACAAAAAAGCACTTTGCTTACGAAGCTCCTGACGAAACATTTACAGAAGCCTTAAAGAGGCTGGAAGCCAAATTTTTCAATGAGGTGGTGGATTGTGCCATCGGGTCAATAAATGAGAGATTCAAAACATTAGATGATGTGAGGGACATATTTGGGGTTCTCCTAAACTTCACCACAATGAACAAGGAAGACTTGTCCTGCAAGTCTGAAAAGCTCTCTAAGATACTGAGCTCTGGAGCTGACTCTGACATTGATGGAAGAGAACTGGCCCTCGAAATTAAGAACTTGCCGACTTTACCTTCACACAACATGACTGCATTGGAGCTTCTCTCCTTTATTCATCAGAAGCAACTGGAGGAACTATACCCCAATCTCTGGGTTGCACTAAGAATTGCCTGCACTCTACCTGTGACAGTAGCGTCAGCCGAGAGGAGCTTCTCTAAGATGAAGCTAATCAAGAACTACCTCAGATCATCAATGGGGCAGGATCGCCTCAGTGGCCTCGGCATCATAAGCATCAACCAGGACGTTGGCAGGGAGATTTCATATGATGATGTTATTGATGATTTCTCCCAGAAAAAATCTAGGAGGCAAAAATTTTGAAGCTGCAAACTGTTCTGTATAACTGTTAGCTATTACACGATTGTATCGTAGAGTTAGTAATTGTTTGGTATTTGCTAATTGCATTATTTTTTTATACGTAGTTCTGTGTCATTTATTCTAAATAATGTATAAGCTAATTTTCAGGAATTTCATGAAGAGTATTTTTTCTGTTTGTCTTCTGAAAGTACAGGGTGTCCATAAATGTTTACCCTGAAAACAGTATGCTCTCATGTTTTAATGACGAATTACATCCGTTTTCTTTTTACAGGTGCTCTCGTACACGCATAGAGTTTCTGTGCTGGTGTGTTTCGTCTACCGCATTCGCCGCTAGGAGTGCTGTAGTAGCTGTTCAGTTAAGATGGCGTCTGTGACAAAGAAGGCAGAATGTGTTGTGTGGCTTGCAGAAACAAAATCTCCTGTCAGTGTTCAGCGAAGGTTCAGAACAAAGTATGGAAAGAATCCACCTGATGTGAAGTTAATTAAGTCGTGGATGAAAAAATTCTTGGAAACTGGAAACGTGGAAAAGGGAAAGAGCAGTGGTAGACCATCAGTTTCCGATGGGATGGTGGAAAACATTCAAACTGCTTTCACACGGTCACCAAGGAAATCGGTGAGACAAGCTTCATGCCAACTAAAGATACCGAAGTCTACGGTGCACAAGGTGTTACACAAACGTTTGAAGTTACACGCCTACAAGGTACAAATTGTTCAAGAACTGGAGCCTGATGACCGTCCAAAACATGAACAATTCGCTATTGACATTTTGAACAGCATTGACGAGGATAATGACTTCCTGTTACGTGTCTGCTTTTCAGAAGAGGCTACGTTTCATCTTAGTGGTAGAGTCAACAGACACAATGTGCGTATTTGGGGATCGGAAAACCCACGTGCCGTAAGGGAGCATATTCGGGGCAGTCCGAAGATCAATATCTGGTGTGGACTAATGCATGACCAGATAATTGGTCCTTTCTTCTTCGCTGAGAACACTGTTTCTGCAACTGTGTACCTGGATATGCTCAACAATTACGCCATCCCCCAACTGCTGGACAGACAGCCAACTGTCATCTTCCAACAAGATGGGGCCCCCCCTCATTGGGCGCATGTTGTTCGTGAAACTCTCGACGCAACATTTCCAAATCGATGGATTGGCAGGGACGGACCAATCCCATGGCCCCCAAGATCACCAGACATTACCCCGCTGGACTTCTTTCTCTATGGTCATGTTAAAGATTTGGTTTATGGAACAGTTGTTCCAGATGTCAGGACATTGCGAGAACGCATTACGGATGCAATTGCAACAGTTAACCCACAAATGTTGAAAAATGTGTGGCGTGAGTGTGAATACCGTTTAGACATTTTACGTGCCACTAGGGGTACACATGTGGAAGCTTATTAACTTCATTAACTATGTATCAAAACTTTGTATGTTTATCTACTTATGATTAAAACTGTTTGAATACGAGTGTTTATTTAAAAGTTATAGCATGCTTTAATCAGGGTAATCTTTTATGGACACCCTGTACATATTTGTTGTTTTGGACATAAATGTTTTCATTAAAATTGTTTCATAATTGTTTTTTATTAACAGCCATTTTTTGTATGTGTGTGCTGAGGTGATGTAGTAAGGCGTGAGTTGGTGGATGGAGGGGTGGAGTCCCAGTGGTGGGATTCAGCCGGTTCGCACCGGTTCGTGCGAACCGATTCCTAAAATTTCCCGAGTTCGCCGAACCGGTCCTTAACCCTTTCAGTCCGTGCATGAATTTTCTTTATACCGAATATTTATTTATAAAAACACGCAATAAAAATTTGTAGTATATTCATAACCACCATAAACAATGCTTTCCTGAACGGCACTAAGTTGATCACGTGACTTGCTGTCGGAAGCTGACGCAGGTGCACATAGGGAGTGGGGAGGGTGTGAGAAGGCGTACGTTTTTCAGTCCTTGTCTAGATAAAACAGTGGTCGGTGTGTTTCTAGCCGTCTAGCAGTGGTATCGGTGTTATACATTTGTACGAATATACAATAAATTACTTGCTATAAGTACCACTATAGGTATAGTCAATTTTTAAACGTGAGTAATTAGATCTGGTAACTTTTATATTTTATTACCGTAATACGGTAATAAAATAATAATAAAATAAAATAATAATAATGATCCGAAATTTAGAGGACCTCTTAACCATTGCCAATCCACCCCTGTTGTTATTATAATTCAAAATTTATCTATTTCAGCCCCGAAAATGAAGCGACAACATGTTTTGTCTGATTTTTTTACAAAGAAACCGAGATCTAAAAGTTCAAACGAAGATCCAAGCGAACATCTAACACCAACAGGCAATGAAACTTCCACTTCCAATACTGAGCAAATCAGAGGTGAATTTCCAGCAACTGCTCTTCCTGATTGATGGAGAACGAAACAGGTCGAAGAATTCCAGAAAAAATATGATGGTTTGTTTGTTCACAACAAGAAACTGGGTTGTAATTACTTCGCAAAAATTGATTCAATAAACATGAAGGAGATTCATGTATCGATGGAATGGGGAAACTTCAGTACTGAAGTATCAGGAAAAGATAAAACTGTCCAGCAAGCATCTCTCAGAAAGAAAATGAATGAACACTTTTCATCGAAAGCACACCAAATATGCGTAAAACAATTGAAAGATCGTGCGGATGATGTAATTACCAAATGCTTGGATAAAATGAACCAAAAACATATCAGCTCTACATGTAGAGGCTTTAATACCATTTACAGTATGGCAAAAAGAACTAGGCCATTTGCTGACAATGAACATGAGATTGAACTACAAGTAAAAAATGGGTTGGACATGGGAGTGGGACTTCATTCTCGGAAAACTGCCGTTAAAATAGTTTATCACATTGCAAGAGAAATTAAAAAGGAAATATTTACTAAAATAATCAAAAAAGATTTAAAGCTTTGTATCATCATTGATGAAGCTTCAACTATATCTAGCAAATCAGTGCTCATAATTTTTTAAAAGTAGAAGATTCTGATATTTCTCCAACAATTTTCCTCGATTTGGTTGAGCTGGAAGCACAGGATGCTGAAACAATATACGGGTGTCAGGAAATGATTGCCCCCCCTGTAGAGCAAAAACTAGAAGAGATAGATAAAAACCGGCGAGACCACTTGAAAGAGCGTTAAAATCTGAGTAAAAACCATTATATTCTATTCCTGTGATTTTAATTCTTACCATTTTTTTCCCCACAGAAACCATGGCATCATCTATTTTGAACGATTCAGAGAAAAAGCGAGTTCTTGACCGCATTCGAGCTGTCACATTTCGTGAAGCAAAGGAAGCTGGTGCAACTTTCATAACTCGACACTGGGTGGCTGAGAGATTAAAAAGATCAGAAGACTTTGTCAAAAGAAATTGGAATAAGAATCCTGAAGATTGTGAAACAGAATTTCGAGGAGGAAGACCGGAGAAATTATCTCAAGAATCGAAAGACATTGTGCTTGCTGCATCACGGCGCCGAAAGAAGAGCTGCTCTGAGGTAGCGAAAGAGATACTTATCCGTCGTGGTAAGATAGTCAATCGGCAAATTGTGCATCAATTTCGAGTTCGCCAAGGCTTGAGTGCTTAGCATGAAATAGCTAAGCCACGGAAGAGTGATCTTAATATTGAAGATCGGCTATGGTTTTGTGATTATCTTGAGGAATGGACGGAAGACGATTTCCTTCACTTGGTTGTCAGCGATGAATTCTTCGTTTATGTCTCCAGAAAACCAAATTTTCAGAATGATCGGGTTTGGGCAACAACTCCTGATGAAGTCCCAGACGACCAGAAGTATCGAGAAATAGTAAAAAATCCAGCATGTGTGGGCGTTTTCATTATGTTCTCTATTCGGAAGCTCATCTGGGTTATCAAACCAAGAGGAACCAGTTGGGATGGGCCTTATTTTCGAAATGTAATTTTAGCCCAACATGTAATTCCGTTTTTGAAAGACCCCGAGTGTGTTTTGGATGTTGAACAGGCAACCTTTCTTCACGACAAAGCCCCCTGTATGAAAGCACTTGCGACTCAACAACTGCTTAAGGACAATAACATTGATTTTTTCGGAAATAATGAATGGCCTGGCAATTCTCCCGATCTTAATGTCTGTGAACATGTCGGATCCATCATGAAGGATCGGGTGGAGTCCTTAATGCTGGAACAACCCATTCAGAATCGGTATTCAACAGAAATTATGACTGCAAAGATCAACGAAGTCCTTGAAGAAATGAGTCATGATACCGATCTCTTTGAGACACTTCTGGGATCATACCCCCGTCGATTAATGGCCGTCAGAGCTGCAAATGGGGGCAACACCCGATATTAAAACAAGTGTTTTTTATTCAAAATTAAACGCTCTTTCGCGTGGTTTTGTCTGTTTTTTTCTATTCCTTTCAGTTTCTTCTGTACAGGGGGTGAAATCATTTCCTGACACCCTTTACACAAATTTGTTAACAAGTTTACACGCAGTTGAATTTGATAATGGATATTTGAAAAATAATTTGGTCGCATTTTGTTCTGATGGTGCGAGTGTGATGCTTGGTCGCAAATCAGGGGTGAGCGCCAGACTTATACAAGATTTTCCTGACATCGTCATCTGTCATTGTTTGAATCACCGCCTGCAACTTGTTTTAGATAATTCTATCGCTGAACTAAACCAAGTGAATCATTTCAAAATGTTCATAGATAAAATCTACACGATTTTTCACCAATCAAACAAAAATCAAACGGAACTTTTCAACATTTCGGAAGCACTTGGACTATAAATTATAAAGATTGGTAGAGTTTTGGGGCCAAGATGGGCTGCTTGCAGCTTAAGACCAACACTTGCTGTATGGCGTGTTTATCCAGCTTTATACAAATATTTTTCTTCAAACGAAAAATATTCAGGAATGGCTACCCGTCTTCGCAACAAATTCTTCTTAGACGATTTAGCATTAATGACTGACATACTACAAGAAATATCACTACTTTCCAACGCCCTTCAAACCAGATATCTAAATATCGCGAGAGCTGAAAAACTAATAAAAAGATCAATTTTGGCTTTTGAAATGCTTAAAGAAAATCAAGGAACCTTCGAAAGAAAATTAATGAAACAAAAATCCGACGCCTTTAAAAATATTGATTTTATAGAAAATCAAATCTATAGAAACCTTCCTCGTGAGAAACTACTGGATGAAATCATCAAACATATGAAAACCAGGTTGATGGACTGTGATCATTTAAAAACAAGAAATAATGCACAAAATAGTGATAATAGAATTCATGAACTCGTGAACAAACTTGAGCCAGATTCTTGGAATATCGATGAAGTTGTTGTTCCTTGGAAAGCCGCCGAAGAGGAATTGTGTGAATTCAATGAAATCTTTAATTATGAAATCAACATCAATGATTTCCGCAACTATTTGGAAAATGTTTTAAAAAATCGCCATAATCATGAGATTCCAACCACTATACAAAAGGCTAAAAATATCCTCAATACTGTTGCCATTAGTTCTGCGGAGGCAGAAAGAGGGTTTTCAACTATGAATATTATATATTCAGATAAAAGAAGCCGTCTTACAGTTCACAATGTGGCAAATTTGATGGCAATTAATTTGACTGGCCTTCCATTCGAATCCTGGGACCCCACTCCATCAGTTCAAACGTGGCTGAGAAATAACCACACAGCCGATGACAATTGGATTAAAAAAGGAAGAAATAAAGACAACAATGATAATGAAGTGGCGATTTGGAAATATTTAAAAGGAAATTAAATAAAGAATTTCAATAAAAACATTTTTTTAGTTTTCATTTCTGACACGGAAGGGAGAGAAGGGGGAAAGGGGAGGGGAGGGCGAACCGGTTCTTAAAATTTTTGAATCCCACCACTGGGTGGGGCCTCAAATGGGTATACTGCTTAGGGCCCCCTAATGGCTAGAAACGGCCCTGATTATCATGCTAACAGATATAGACAGTGGAGCAAATACTAACAGTATAGTAACATCCTTTGCGGACGACACAAGGATCAGCAGAAAAATCAGCGATGCAAATGAAGTGGAGGCCTTGCAAAGAGATACGAACAAAATATACAAATGGTCTGAAGACAACAACATGACATTTAACACCGAGAAATTTCAGCTCTTGAGATATAGTAGAAATGAGGAACTTAAACAGACTACATATTATGCTCCACATAGACAGGAAATTCAGAGAAGCACGAAAGCGATGGACTGGGGGGGGGGTAATAATGACCGATGATGCCAAATTCGAGACACAAAATCAGATAGCAATGCACAAAGCAAAAGAGTCGCGGGATAAGTACTAAGAACGTTCAAAAGGAGGGACAAGACAGTAATGATTCCCTGCTGAGAACACTGATCATTCTAAAACTTGAATACTGCTCAGTTTTGACGCCCCCACATAAAAAGGAAGAAATTAATAAACTAGAAGAAACGCAGAGACATTTCACAGCCAAGATTGATGGCTGCAAAGAACTCAACTACTGGGAAAGACTACGTAAACTAAATCTATACTCCCTGGAAAGAAGAAGAGAGAGGTACACCCTAATCTACATATGGAAATGATCGAAAAACTGGTACCAAACCTAAAACTAAACCCAATTACCATCCAAACAACGCTGGAAAATAGGAAAGACAGAATGTGTAGTGTTCCCAAATTAAAGGCCCGACAAGTGACCTCAACACTGAAGGAAAATAGCTTGGTTGTCAGGGGGCCAAGACTTTTTAACCAGTTTCCAAAAGACCTCAGAAACGTTACAGGGGTTAAAGTTGAAGTCTTCAAGAGAAGACTAGATGCCTGGCTCAGGACGGTACCAGATGAGCCTGGTGTACCTAACTGTGTGAGATGGAGAGCGCAAGAAAGCAACTCGCTCCTCCACCAAGCCAGACTTAGAGGCTGGGCCACCAACTTGACCTTCGTGTGAAGAGAAACCATCACACGGAACATCAACGAGGTTAACGAGGTTATAGTATATATAGTATATATCTTAATAAGAGGAAGGTAGAAGTTTTATTTCTTTAGATATAGACTGACTGGATTTTTCTAATTTATTTAATTCCTCCGACTTTTGGGAACACTGTATGTGAATTCTATTCATTTTATAGAGTTTGCAGTCAGATCGAAGACGGTTGCTGCGATGCAGCATTTGAAGGCTCAACTGAATCAGCACTCCCGCTTTTGAACCCTGATTCCACATACAGTAAGTATTTTTACATTTTTTTTAAATGTAACTAGTTATTTATGGTGGGGCATGTTTTTGGTTGGATACAGCGAATTTCTATTTGGAGTTTTATAGCATTAATATAATATAATATAATATAATAAATATATATATATATATATATATATATATATATATATATATATATATATATATATATATGTTTGACATTATGCAGGTTTTTATAAAATAATACAGAAAATTAGATATTTATTTATTAGAAGTCACAATGGAGTACAAATATACTTTAAAAGTTTAAATTAATTCACTGATGCACAGAATGCAGATATAAGACTTACACCTCTCCAATTATAACCTGAAGAATTAATAACTCACTCCAAAGTTTACAAGTTACATAAGAAATATAAATAAATCCCCCTCATTTTTGTTACATTATATAGTGTTTTTAGTAACAAATGGGAACAGATAATTCACAGGCCTGCGATGGAAAAACTTTTTCCATAATTTTAGCTGTTTACAATGTATTTTTGTGTGCTGAATTCGAAAAACACAATAAAAATGTCATACGACACAAAGTTATTTCACAAATTCGATTTTTTTGTGAAGCGACTTCGAGAAAATGCCAGATTTCCGGAAATTACTAGAAACTTCTAAGAGACTATAAATACTGGGTTGCCAAGCCGTATGAGTCAGTTGTTACTCAGATTTCATGACGTGCGCACAATGATTCATCCGAAGCGAATTTTTTCAGTGATTTTGAGTTGTTTTTTGTGTTATATCAGCGAACTAGCGTGTCTTGATAGTGTTAAGAAAGCTTTATTTAGCCTTTATTAAATTAAATTCAAGACTCTTATTGTGTTCTGGGTACTGTAGTAAGTTGTGAATCATGGCTAGCCGTGGATGTGTCAACAGTCCCGACAGCTTCTGCTACATATGCGGGGAATTTGTGATCAAGAAACATCAAAGAAACGTAACAAATTTTATTAGGCAAGTGTACCATGCCTACTTTGGAATGAAACTAGGAGACCAAGACAAACCATGGGCACCACACAAAGTTTGTTTTATTTGCGTAGAGGATCTAAGGAAATGGTGTAAAGGCAAAAAGAAAGCATTCAGATTTGGTGTGCCAATGGTATGGAGGGAGCCAAAAAATCACTGTGATGACTGCTATTTTTGCTCTTGTGATGTTAAAGGCTATAACTCAAAAAATAAGAAAGCCATATTCTATCCAAATCTTCCATCAGCTTTTCGACCTGTTCCTCATGGGCCAGAAGTTCCAGTTCCGCTTCCACCAGAAACATTGGAAGATTTGCCTAGTAATTCTGGTTCAGATACTGATCATGAAGAATTTCAGTGTGATATAGGAAGTCAAGACCCCCAGTTGTTCACTCAATCTGAACTAAACGATTTAGTGAGAGATTTGGGATTATCCAAGGAATCTGCTGAACTCTTAGGCTCCAGATTAAAAGAAAGAAATTTATTATCAGCTGGAACATCGATATATTTGTATAGAAGAAGAGAAAAGGAGTTTATTCACTACTTTTCACATGAGGGCAATTTAGTTTACTGTAGTGATATTGATGGTTTGGTACAGGCATTTGGCATTGAGTACAAAGCGGATGAATGGAGACTTTTCATCGACTCTTCTAAAAGAAGTCTAAAAGCTGTTCTTTTGCACAATGGGAACAAGTATGCCTCTGTACCTGTTGGTCACTCGGTACATCTCCAAGAAAGTTATGAGAATTTGGAATTGGTTCTTACAAAGATAAAATATTATGATCATCACTGGATGATTTGTGGAGACCTTCAGGTATTGTGCATGCTTCTGGGGCAGCAGGGAGGATATACTAAGTTCCCATGTTTCCTTTGTGAATGGGATAGCAGAGCAAAGAGTCAACACTGGGAGCAAAAACACTGGCCACAAAGAAGATCTCTAGAACCTGGAAGCAAGAATATTTTGCGTAAAAATCTTGTTGACCCAAAGAAAGTACTTCTACCACCTCTTCATATAAAACTAGGCCTTATGAAACAGTTTGTTAAGGCATTAGAAAAAAGTGGAGAATGCTTTAAGTACCTCTGCAAGAAGTTCCCTAACCTATCAGAAGCAAAATTAAGAGAAGGTATTTTTGTATGCCCAGACATTAGAAGACTGCTGTCAGATGAAAACTTCTTGTCTACGATGATTAAAGTAGAAAAAGAGGCTTGGAATTCCTTCAAAAGTGTGGTTACTAAGTTCCTTGGGAATGATAAGGACCCTGAATATGCACTCATTGTTGAAAACATGCTGGAGAAATTCAAAGCTTTGGGATGTTCAATGAGTATTAAAATTCATTTCTTGAATGCACACTTGGACTTTTTCCCAGAAAATCTAGGTGCAGTAAGTGAGGAACAGGGAGAACGTTTCCATCAAGACATTAAGGAGATGGAAAAGAGATACCAAGGCCTGTGGAACGTTAATATGATGGGGGATTATTGCTGGATGCTGCATCGTGAAAATCCGGAAGCAGCGTACAAAAGGAAATGCAACAGGCGCAGCTTCACTGGCAAAAGAAAACGGGACTACTAAGCCATTCCACTAAGTAAAGATGTAAGTATCCAAGTTTTATAGTTTTTTAAAATAAATATATTCAGAAATGGTCAGGAAATAGGTTTCATGTGGTAATTCTTCACTACTTATTTTATTCAGTAACATATTACAACATAAAAACGTCATAGCAAATTGTGAAAAAACTATACGTGATGGAGCAAATCTGAGGCCGTTTTTGGATTTAGCACCCCAAATTCCTATAAAACCAGCATACAATTTCAAAAAAGTTTTTAGGACCCTCAATTTTGCAGGCCTGTGATAATTTATTTGTTTAAATACAAATTCATCATTTAAGCGTGAATCGTATTTACTAAAAATTTCAAAAAAGTCCTCAAAAGAAAAGTCTCTAGACATGTACAGCAAAAAATATCAAACATTATTGTTTGCATACGTTAGTGTAAACGTTCTGGTGCTTATAAGTTGATATAATGGTAGGTATATACCATTTTCTTAGGAATTTCGCTATACTTCAGTCATGAAACGGGATATCTCAAGCGAGTCATGATTGTATATTTGCTATCTCCTCTTGAAATACACACCCACCCAATGAAGTCCAAGTCTTGTAGAGAAATCGGTGTTAAGTATAAGACCTACGGGATCATTTCTGTAAGACAAACTCATCACTTCATCTTTTGTGTATGTACTTATAAAAGTTTTCGCGTAAATTAGTCAGTCTTCATAACCCTCTAAATTATGAGCTCGTCCATTAAAAATCCGTTATTACCGACCTAAATCGGTCAATTTCACTTAGTTCTTGGGATTCTAGATATAATAGTACACAAATAGGATTAGGTAAGGGCTTGTTAAGCGCTATTTTCAATGCCAAATGCCCTTGTTTTTGAGGATTTAAGTGTGTCTAAGCATCCGATCAGTGATCAGCCGAAATGTCGAAGGCGTTGACATTGGTTCTGTTTATAGAGTCTTCCATTGATACCCCTATTCCAACATCATTACATCCGTTTGTACTAAGAATGCACGTGGAAGGCACGAGAACACAATCAAATTTCCTCATCCGTAGATTGTTCCGTTTCAAGGGCTCTACCGACAGAGGCGCCATTCACCATCAATGTTATACTCTTCAAGTAAAAAATTTCAGATTTGACTGACGAGTTTTTATATTTGCCTGAAACAGTCATGGTAAACAGTGTCTGAGGTAAATTTCTCAACACAACATTACCAAGCTGTTTCCAGAATAAACCAGAAGTGACAGTAAACATTTTCAGTTCAGTACGTTTTATAGAGTATTTAGCCGTCGACCTCGACAAATATCTTTCAATCTCGATTTGTTTAACTGTGAGTAATTTTACACGTCGGACACTGAGATATGACTCAATAATGTGGGGTAACACGGGTTTAGAGTAGTCTTTTCCGTCCTCAGCCAAGTTTAAACACATCTCGAGGACCGTGCAAGTAATTTTAATTTTCATCTCACTCCGTTCACCAAAAGGCTCTTTTGAAGTTAGTAATAGCTGTGAAGGTGTGCATAACAATAAAAAAAATTGTCGACTACTTAAATTTCTCTTTTACGCCTTTTTCTGCTTCATGGGTATAATACACTGGGGCAAGCAAATGGGTTTCCTTGGCGTCTTTTGAATAATTTAGAACATTTTCTAAGTATGCGCGATAAAGATAATAATTGGAACCTGCGGAAACATTGACTTGGTGTAAATATACGTCGCAATGACTGATTATTGTATGCAAAAAGTTAGTTTCAGGATAGACAGGATTATCATCCTCACTTTAAACTTCATCACGTTTTCTAAAAAACATAAAAACGACTTGCGTCTCCTCAATGCTTAAAAGCTTGAAATTCAGTTGAAATCCACACAATCCCACCTTGTACGACTCACGTTCCAAATCGATAAGCCTATGCAGATCTGTTGTGAAGTTGGCTAGAGTATTGTCGGGGTACGTGCCCAGCGAGGCTGGGGAGGGAAGTGTGACTTAGAACTGGTCAGAAGCCATGACGTATACTACTGCATTAGAGTCTCATTATTACACTAGCTTTTATATAGGAGTTGAAACTCTCTTGGTACCCAAGCCATTTTGCAGTACCAGCACATTTTTCGTCTTTTTCCTTAAATTGAATGTAACATTCGGCAGTCCCTCGCCATAGAAAACACCTTCGATGTTTTCACCATTTAGGTCTTCAACATAGTACATAACCACCCCTCCTTCAGATTTGATAGACCAAACTTAAAAATTTTTCTGCGTCCATCCTTATTAAAAACATTTCTTGAACTCTCCTCCTGATCATGAAACACATACATAATCATTGATTTTGAAACGTTCTACCAAGAATGATGCTCTGGTCCTATTTCTCGGTTTTGCATACACATTTCTTTAAAAAATTTAATTAGGAGATGTCCCAATCATGCGATGATAAGAACGATTCTTGGACTAACTGACTCAGAATTCCTATGTATCTGTAAATATTTTTGAGCGTAAAATAACGATGTATGCGCTCTTGATGGTTCGTTGCACCTTTTCGCTTTATGCACTGAGTTGCTGCTATAATAACTAGTGTTAAATTCAAACATGTTTTGAGAAAAACGACCTACAAACTCTTTCCCTAAGTCTGTGTAGAAATAGCAACTGCGTCTGGCGTTTTATTTTTCAGAGGTACAGGCTATAAGTATCTGGAGAAGACGGCAATTATAAATAGAATATACCTGTAACCATTGTTCGAGATACAGAGGGGGTGGGGGGGTCATATAAATTGTTTCATATAAATTAAAACTTGAAAGCTTTAGTTTACAGGGGAGTTTACACAACCCACCATAGGTCCTCTTGGACGGCACATTTCCATGGGCCCCATGTAGAGTTGAGGGGGTCAAAACCCCTGACCTCACCCCCTGTAGTTCGAACACTGCCTGTAACCATCATTATACATTGAGTACCTTTGCATATCAAACCTGCCTGCTATACAATCTCCGACGATGGTGCTTTTGTTTTAACAGTTTTTAACCTTCTTCGCACAGGCTTATGAAGGTATAAATATCCTGTTCATATAATAAATTCTCAACATCTTTTCAGAGTAAGATTAGGGACTAGTTTCTCCATTATTTTCCAAGTGTAAATAATGGTGGATCTCTCTCTTCTCCTTTCCAGTGAATATAGGTCTAGTTCGCGTAACCTCTCCCAGTAATTTAGTTCTTTTCACCCATTGATCTTGGCTGTGAAGCTTCTCTGGATCCCTTCCAGCTGTCTAATGTCTCTTTTATATGGGGATGTTAGGACCGAGCAGTATTCCAATTTGGGTATTATCAGGGTTTTCAGTAGAGGAATCATTACCTTCCTATCCCTTCGTTTAAAGGTTCTCAATATCTGTCCCGTTATTCTCTTTGCTCTGTTTATTGCTATTTTATTTGTGTTTCAAATTTCGCATCATCTGTCATTACAACCCTTAAATCTTTTGCTCTGAAATTTCTCTGAATTTCCTGTCCATTTGAGTTATAAATTCCATGGATTTTAGGTCTTCTCTTTTTCCGTACAGTAATAGCTGAAATTTCTCGGTGTTAAACTTCATATTGTTGTCTTCCGTCCACTTGTAGATTATGTTTATGTCGGTTTGTAGAGATCCTATGTCTTGGGTTTCTTATTTTTCTACTGATCTTTGTGTCATCGGCAAAGGATGTTACTGTGCTGTCTCTGGTAACGTCCTCATCTATGTCAGTTAGCATGATTATGAAGAGTAGTGGAGCTAATACTGTTCCTTCGCTTAGAGAACTTCTTTTTGATGTCCTTTTACGTTTAACGCCGTGTTGGTAACCCCTCCTTCCGGACAGCCCTCATCTTCTTCCCACCACCACGCATTTTTCTCGTTGCATCTTTGATGATTTCGTCCCGTGTACGTTTTAAATGTTTTTTTAGAGCTTCTTTAGGTCTAGCTCCACCCATTATGTCTTCTACCGTGTTAAAACCTGATTGTAACGCCTTCCTCGGAGGTATCTGGCCCCCTTTTACAGAAATGGGACAGCCGTGCGTAGTATGGTTGAAAAAATGGATCCAAGCTCACTCCCACGCTGATATCTCACCCCTCGATAGACTGTGAAAGGCCTTCGGGTCATTATAACTGAATGCGACGAAAGTGTAATTCACTGTTAAGCTTCCATCACCGAATGGAAATTTTTCCCTCATTCGTCCTTATATATATTGAGATATTCTTAGTAGATTAGTCGCAGGGGGTTGGCACTGGAGGAGGGGGATTGGCACCTTGCATCAAGAGGGTGGGGTGGGTGGCACTGGCACTCATTTGATCAACATTGCAATTGCATATGCACTCGTACACATATTAAATGGACGCAACACGGAATACTCTGTCAATTATTATACGTTCTTCGCGGTTTTGAAGGGCAAACTCCACAATACGCTCAACTACGCGTCGCAGTCCAACACCGTTGCTATACAGGGTTCCAGGGTCAACCCTGACTACGTTCCGATTTCTAGTCAGGGCAGGGGTGGGGTTAGTGGTGCACACCAGTTCGAATTTGTACCATCCTCTACAGAACGAGAAGCTGCTGCTGGTGTGGAGGATGTAACCGGAATTGAACAGAAATAAGGGGGTATATTTGAGGAGGGAGCTAGTGGGGTTTGTGTCGTAAGACGTAGAGGGCTGGGGCTCTATTACTGGGGTCTAGCAACCGGTGCACTCCTGGCACATTTTATACCTGACGTGGAAGATTCTTCATCATCGTGCCTCCGCTTTGAACTGCCACGTGGTGGAGGTGTCGATGGTGAGGGTTTGTTTGCGGGGTTGGAGTCTGTAGCTACACTGTCATCGGGGTCTTGTGTAATATCGATGATGGAGTGCTGTACATCTTCGTCATTCACGGTTTTGTGGAAGAAGTAAAACAAGATTGTAGAATATAAGGAGCAGCACTTAAATTTTGTTATATTTTGTAAATGTTCCACTTAGGAGTGTGACGTGTTCGAGATGGAATTTGTAGAAAAATTCAGGTTCACAAGCCCATCCACATGTATTATATCTGGCCCTACAGGATGTGGTAAAACTGTGTTTATGTTTAAAATCATTAAAGATAAAGGGGAGATGTTCTCAAAATTTTTGCATAAAGTAATATGGTGCTATTTGACTTACCAATCAGTGCTCAACGAGTACCAAGATGATATTTTGTTCCATAAAGGAGTATATGACGTTAATTCGCTAAAGGGAAATGAGCATACAGTCATTGTAATTGACGATCTCATGTTGGAAGTGGATAAAACGTTTGCCGAGACATTTACAGTGTTCTCCCACCATCTTAACATAACCGTATTCTTCATCAATCAGAATCTATTTTTCAAAAATAGATACATGCGCGATGTGTCGTTAAATACACAATATCTAGTCTTATTCGCACAACGTAGAGATGTGTAATAAATTGGGGTATTAGCCAAACAAATATTCTCGAATCAGCGTAAGGAGTTTTTGGAAGTTTATAAAGAAGCTACAAGTCAACGTTACGGATATTTGCTTTGTGACCTTCATCCGCGAAACACGTTTAGAGTGCTTCTAAGAACGAATATATTCCCAAACGAGCCTGAAACGGTGCATATTCCAGAATGACAAAGAGGCTAAAGAAATACAGTGAATTAATAAAAATCTATCAACGATTACCCCGGGCATTGCCACAGACGTTTTTTAAAAATATCGACTCGGACTTTTTAAAATACATCTGTGAGATCTGCCTTAATTTTATAAAATGTAATGTGCCAATGAAACCCCATCAGAAGGCTTGCCTACGTCGTTACAAGAACATAATACCAACGCTCGCTCATAAAAGTCAAACTGTGGGGAAGAAAAAGCGAATTATTGTACAAAGAGGGGGATCATTCCTCCCCTTCTTATTTTTAGTTTTGGGACCTTTACTGACTAGATTAATATAATGAAGAACGTGGCAGTGATTCCGCACGAGTGTATGCTTCACTGCAAAGTTCAAAGAATCCAGACACGGTTCTAGAACCCCGTAAATGCAGGCTTAAAAGAATGGAAAGCAAATTGATAGACCTATTAAACAGTGAAAAGTCACCTGACGAGAAAAGGATCTTGTACTAAGAGGCTCTGCAGAAATTTCTTCATGAGTACAAAGATTATAAGAATCCGACAGAGCTCCCCTTGGTTATTAGGCACAGCGCGTGCAACGATGAGCATGCCGACATAGGACCTAGATCCGACGCTAGAGATGGCCAACCAAAGAATAACGGGTCGGCCCCACAACCTATCGAGCATGTATTAAAAAGCAGCCTCTCACATACACAGAGGAATAAAGGTTTAAGTCTTTATAATCTATTGAGTGAGGAGCCCATCATACAGTGGAGCGATACAGGCGAGATCATTGTGGAAGGAACAAAGGTACAGGGTTCGAATATCGTCGATATCGTTCATGATCTGGTGGGAAAGTGGGATAGGCCTTCGCCATCAGGATGGAAGCATATTAAAGTGAGCCTACAACAAGTAAATGTCCCCCCTCGCATGTGCCACAAATGAACACGCCATCACCCCCAGCGGTAGCACCTCTAAAGATGAGAAAGAAGAGACCAAGCAACAACGGTCAACCCTCTCCACGTGTCCTAAAATACGCAAATGGCTAATATATTAAGGACGCTGTTAAGACATTTCTAACCCAGCCTTCTACGTAGGCGTTGATAAACTGTACAGAGGTGTTTATAATGATAGAGTAGGAAAAAAGATGTTGAGAGGTTTTTGCGGGAGCAGGATGCTTATACAGTTCATGAGCCTGTGAGAAAAAGGTTTAAAAAGCCAAGACAACCTCGGTCTCGAGTGACTCTATTTGGCAAGCGGATTTAACAGATATACAAAGATATTCAGTGTATAACGATGGTTACCGCCACATCCTTTTCATAAGATGTATTCTCTAGATATCTGTGGCTAATTCCTCTGAAACAGTTGCTAAAGCCATCAAAACGCTGATGTTGAAAGAAAACAGGATTCCTGGCTATTTTTGTACGGATATGGGGAAAGAATTTATAGGCCGAGCTTTTCAGAACATGTTGACAGAGTTTAATATCTCAGCTACTACACTAGTAATTCTATACATAAGGCCTCCTTAGCTGAAAGAGTTCAACGCACCATAAAGGAACGCATGCATCGTTATTTTACACATAAAAACACATACAGATATATAGGCCAGATATATAGGCATTCTGGAATCACTGGCCTCATCATACAACCGTTCACACCATCGCACGATTGGGACAAAACCTAACAAGGTTTTAGGAAAATAGGTATTCGTAGAACCATGCCCACACTCTACACGTTTCAAACTCAACGATTATGTACGGCTGTCGCGTTCGGGTAATAAATTCGCGGAGGGATTTGAGCAAGGATGGACACGTGAGATTTTTAAGTTAGGGCTATGAGACCTTAAGGTGAGATAATGCTGTCTTACGTTGAAGATTGAATGGGGAATAGATCGCTGGAGGCTTTTACCGCGAGGAGTTGCAGAAAGTGACATTTAATTTAGGAAAAAACGTGTTCAAAATTGAAAAGATTTTAGGCAGCAAAGGATCAGGAAAGAGAAAAATGTACCTGGTGAAATGGCTAGGGTGCCCAGAAAGCTTCAACACCTATATAAGAGCTGATACAATAATGAAGCTTAATACTATGCAACATGTCGCCTAACCATTTTTACGTCACACTACCATCCCCTTCTTCTCTCTCTGTACATATTAAGAACACCCTGGCCAACTTTGTAACAGAACTCCACGGACCCATTGAATTGGGTCGTGATCCGTATGAGGTGGGGTTATGCGAAATTCAGCTGGACACCCTCTTTTTAAATATAGATTATAAAGAACCCGTTTTTACGGTTCTTAGAGAGCTTCATGAGTGTGAAAAAGCCGGGCTAACTCGGGTTGAAACTATGCATACCGCCCGGAGTGGGAATGCATGGTATTACACTACAGTAGTAACACTAGGCCCGAGCCGTTATGTTGCGGCCGAGGATGTTGTGAGAGACTTAAACGTTAGTCATGAATCATAGGCTACTTACTACTTGTCGAGAGAGGTGGTACCTTTTCTGACTCGTCATGGCAAGCTTCATCCATCCGTGTATGTTACAATGGCGTAAATCGGAGTTGTCCCTCTTTGACAAGCCCTCAACTCAAGTTTCTATTGAGCACAGTGACTTTATTACGACTAACCCGTTAAACACAATTAGTTCCCCGAGTGCTCCTATAGAATTCGTTATACCCAGCTCAGGCATTTACGTTTTTGATCCAGGCTGCGTGCAAATGTACGCTAAACTACGTATAGCACATTCAGCTGGAACGGATTGCGATGAGAAATTTTCTACACTACATACATATTCAGCCAGTGTGACGTATATTTAAATCAGGTCAAGATCTTTGCAGGAACGGATTATTATTACCTAGGAACCTATCTGGAAAATGTCCACAACTTTTCAAAAGAAGCAAAGGATACCTTTTTAACTGCTGAAGGCTATTATCCGGCTAAAGACGAAAGCAAAAGAAAGGACAAATTTACAAATTCTAAAAAGATATATGAATGTTTTGGGCGCCTGTATACAGACTTCACATTTCAGGAGAAGCTGCCTGTGAATGGGGTCGATATGAAAATGAAGCTCACTCGCACGAATCCTGAGAGCTGTTTAAATCTGGGAGCTGATGAAGAAGAGAGTTCAAAGTCTGTGGTGATTCATGTTATGGAACATACCTTCACCTACGACGAGTGAAATTAAGTTCGCCAAAACAAATAGAAATTGAAATAAATTTACTACATGCCACAGTAGAATACACAATTAACAGAGTACAGATCAAACTGTAAATGCTGCCCGCAGGGTTGGCATTGTAGTGAACGGGTTTTTATTATATCTTTTCTTCATTATTTACTTACGCTTCTTCCTACTTTACTATATCTCTATTGCTCTTTATTTCATGTAACTGTACACTCTCGTTACTCATTTTCGCCGTGCAGTATAATAGTGTAGTGAATACTCTTATTTTAGTTTCAAGATAAATGTTAATTTTACCGTCTTGAATTTCGGAATAGTATAAATTCATTTTAAATTAGTTACCCCATTATAATTCAATTGTGAACCACATTAATACTAATTTTATGTATACTATATTATTTTATTGTATGTAAACATAATTAATTATATATCACAATTGTCAGTTAATTATTTATATTCAAATATTTATTTTAATTTAATACCATGTCCATTTTACAAATAAATAATAGAAAACCAAAGGTTATATTTTCCACCTTTGGTACTGTCGTAGTTTCGCCTAACGGACTCAATACGGCTAGTGAGATAATCACTGGTTGGCACTTAACTAGCGGCAGTGCTTATGGCTACATCATCCAGGTTAACCTATACCGGATAGATGCGCTACGGTCCCAAGCCGTAGCTTGCCTAGGCCAACGACGACGACGACGTAAACCAACAATAGTTTCCGGTAGCGACGCCGAGTTCTGACTCTAAAAGACCGTTACAAAACGAAGGGGGGGAAAGGTATAATAATACTCTTATTTAACACTTATTACGTTTTATTAATTTCGAAAGTGGTTTAGTTAATTAGGGGATATGCGAGTATGAAATCTTACTAAATATATTTGGTCGGAGAGGGACACACACAACTTATTTATTCTACGTTACATTTTGCCCAACTGCGCGTAACGCGTTCTGCCTCAAGACTGAAAAACCGTTATAGGTATAGTCCACTCTCCGGGCCTATTTAGGATTACCAACCCTACCCATTTTAAACAATTCAAATCTAACAACCATGCTTTATCGTAATCATCACAATTTTTAGTAAATTTATATTAAACATTATCTTATTTAATTAAACAAATTAATCTTCTTAACTAAGCATTACTACAGCATTGAAACAGAAGAAAATATTACCCTGGAGCTCTACCTAAAAGGTTATTAATTGGGATGCAGGACCACGCTTTTGTGAATGGGAAATATATAAAGAACGCCTTTAAATTCGAAAATTTCGGCCTTGAAAATATAACTTTATACGTCAATGGCATAGCGTTCGGAGAGACATTGGAAACGGACTATTCATCAGATGCTGTGTTCCAGGTTTGCTTGAGAACTTATGGTAATCTTGCCCATATCGTCGGTGCTTGTGATGAGCTAGGAATTGCTGTAACGCAGAAAGAATTCATCGATCAATTTAACCTTTATCCGTTTGATATCACTCCTGACTTAGCTGCTAGTGTAAATACACACTTAAGTCCACAGCAGAGTGGAAGCATTTCAGTCAGATTGGAATTCGCCAAGCCGATTGACGCCCCTATTAGTGTACTAGTATACCTCGAATCACAGGCCCTAATAGAAGTTGACAGATTGAGGAGTGTAGTCATTGACTTTTAAAATGGATGCGATTACACTACAGAGAGTAATGATTAGTGACTGAATCACACGCTCCAAATTTATCGTGTGTTTGTGAAGAATGAAACATTGAAATTACCAAGTACGAGAGACTGCGGCGCACCCATTGTGAACGCACATGTTATTGGTGGCGAAGGGATTCATTGGATAGCTATCTACTTTAAAAATAGGGAAAGAATGTACTACTTTAACTCGATGGGGACTCATCCTTGGGATGACTCTATTACTGTAAAATTTCTCAAAGAGATGCATATCCCCGAAATTGTCTGGAATCCTTACCAATTCCAGGGATACTCTAGTAATACTTGCGGCATGTACTGCCTTTCATTTCTCTTACACATGGCACGTGGAAAGGAATTTATAGCACTGAGTGGAATGATGAGTTGGTATGCAGGCAGATAAAAAAACGTTTTCCGTTTGTGCGCACTAGATGTATTGTGTGATGTTTTACGCGTGTATATATATATATATTATATATATATATATATATATATATATATATATATATATATATAATAAAATGTAACTTGAGTAATTGCAACAATATTGTGTAAAATATAAGATGTCTCCAATTATGTTAGTCTTGTGCTCTGTAGCTTATTTAAAATTTAATGGATGCTAATTCTGTAACTAATTTAAGTTTAATATAAAAATTGTACTATTTTATATAGCATTCATTATATATGATTCTACCATTTAATAAATTGATGAAACTACACTGCGTCCTGTTCTTACCCGAAACACAAGAAAAAGAAAAAAGTTTACAATACTTCCCCGACGACCTGGCATTCGTTGAATCTCGTGTGCAGTAATATTTCGACCTCCATATTCAGATCACTGTCCGCTACTTGCGTTTCTTCAAAACTATCACGAAAAGATTCTATGACACGATTTAGTTCCTCATCGGTCTTTTAAAGAGAAATGATACGTATGTAGACAGAAAATTTAATTAATTTGGTGTTCATACATTTTTCTGGATCTTTTTTAATAATAAAAATCCGCTTGTTTTTCATCAAAATTACACATAGAGTATATACAGTATATATATATATATATATATATATATATATATATATATATATATATATATATACACTCATAAATATCAACTTTAGTAGTTCTAAAACAGATACTTTAATTTAGAGGGATCGTCTGTCGTGAGCCTATATCATTCGAGTTAGTTGAAATAAATTCTGAATATATACGTAAAGTAGAAATTTCAGTCCCCTTTAAGAGAAAATGTAGAATAATAATAAGCATTAAGTTTATTCATTCACATATACTCTAATACATTCTTTATTATTAGGACGGATGAATAGCTGGGCAAAGACTGCCGACACTGGGACCCTTGCCCCTGACAGATAGCTTTACACATCAAAATGTGATTATTATGGATTTTATAAAAATAATTATCACGCAAAAGAATCTTGATTATTATAATATTTAATATGATTCCCACTCTTTGCCTATAACATACAGTATACTTCCATGAACATATATATAGAAAGAGAGAGTTACAAGGAGTTACACGGAGTTACAAGGAGTTACAAGATGAGGCCTCAAATACCTTCGAACGACTCAAGGAAGTTCATGGTTTGTGGTCAATTTAGGAGGAAATGATGAATAACATCACATTTTAAAATGAACTTATTATGGATTTTTATAAAATTAATAGAAATATCAGAATAGGACTTTTACCATAATACTGAACGTCTTTTCTAAACTATTAATTATTAATAAATTATTATTAATTAAAACTAATTTAGAATTTAAAAGTGAGTACACTTGCTATTTTAATGAATCATTTTACAACAAAGTGTAATGAGTTGAAAATATATTATTACAGTCCATCCATATATATATATATATATATACACACTAGGGTGGTCCTTAAAAATGAACTTTTGAAATGTCACGCTCCCAACCCGAGAAAAGATTGTACTCCTACTAAAGACACTTACGAAGAATTTGTGTGTCCCTACTTCTATTATAAGGAGTCGCGCAAAGCCGTTGCACTTCCCAAGAAAAGAGCCCCAGTCTGTCCTGGTGCGTTGGTGTGTTCGGTTATGTCGGAAACTGAATTCTTGTTTTTTCATGTAGCGGTTAATGAACGTGTTCAAGTTCAAACATTACATATGTTATTTATTTTATCAATGTCATTATTTATAGTTATTTTTATTACAGTTAGTTCAATGAACATACTGTAACCAAGAAATATATAAACATTTAAAAAATTAAAATACATTCTTCCACTTATTAATAGTGATGAACATTTCGTAAACCTAAGTCATCATTTATTAATTTCATAATTATATAATGGCACCATAGTCTGCATGTATGATATTTACTTAATCGAAAGTACATCACTAACAAGTCACGTGTAAATTCAGTAAGCATTCCATTCTCATGGTAAAGTGCATATTTGAAGATTATCATGGGAGTTTTGTTTATGTTGTGGATGTATTAATATCAGCAATTATGAGTCGGAGATCATTATTTGGTTATTGACTTTTATTGTGTGAGTTATCTAATCGGAATTTCTATTCATTTCAGCGTTATTAAGTAGTTTTCACAATGTCAAAGATTAAACCTAACACTCGAGCGCCCACATTTCTAATGGCGCACTGGCAGGACAAACTTATAGGGGCAAAATTGCCTTCGAATGGTGAAGTGTTATCAGTGTTCCTTCATCTTCACCAAAATTTAAAAAAAATGTAAAAGATAGTTTGAAAGAATTACTTCTGGACGTAGAAAAGTTTTGGAATCGAGCGCGAATTCCTATCAAACGCACAGACCACTCAATGGAAAAGTTAAATAAATTATTTGTTAAGTGGCAGAGACTAAAGAAAAGTATGAAGAGGAGGTCAGAAACGCAGATCAAGGACGAAGAGGAATTCACGAGAGAATCAAAAAACCTTTTTGATATCGCTCATGAAAACGCACTTCCCATGATAAAACTTCCTGAAGATCGAGCTTTCTTGTTGGCTCAAAGAGAATCTGGTCGCAAAGGATCTATGGCTGGGATTGATATGGTCCTTGTTCGGAAGGAGGAAGCGGCTATCAAGCGGAGGCTCAAATATGCGGAATATCAGGCTGCTGTGGCTTCCCGGGACAAGGCAAAACCCTCAACTGCACATTTGGAAAGCTCTTCCAGTGAAAATACCAGTAATGTTTCCAGTGATGCCGAGGAATCGGGTACAGAGAAGGAAGAATTCGGTGCAGTAGCAGGTGGTTCTTCACATCCAAAGCGTTGACGTGCAACGAACGCTATCATGACTCCTAATCTAGCATCAACCCTTGATCGCACGAATGTTAGTGATCGCTTAGCAGCCTTCGTGTTGGCAGCTACTGCAGAGGGACTTGGTCATGACGTATCGGAGCTAGTTATTAACCGTCCTAGTGTGAGGCGGTATAGACAGCAGCATCGCTCTTTAACGGCTCAACACGTAATGGAAGAGTTCAACACTGACTGTCCTATCATTGTTCATTGGGATGGAAAAATTCTCCCGGACCTCACTGGTCAAGCCAACGTCCATCGTCTCCCTGTCTTAGTCTCCAACAAAGACACGTGTCAGCTCCTTGGTGTTCCAAAACTCTCTTCCGGAACAGGAGAGGAGCAATCTCAAGCTATTGTGAACCAGCTCCAAAAGTGGGAGCTTGAGCAGTCCGTTGTTGGGATGAGTTTTGACACTACCGCTTCAAATACTAGCCATCGCGCAGGAACTTGCGTTCTCCTCGAGCAGAAACTAGGGAAAAACCTCCTGCATTTTCATGCCGTCATCATATTATGGAATTGGTTTTTGGAGCTGTTTTCGGGTCTTATTTTGGAGCACCTTCTGGCCCTCAAGTACCTTTATTCATGCGCTTCAAGAAGTTTTGGCCTCAAATTGATCAGTCCAGATATAAGACGGCTGCAGATGACATCGACAACGAAGAAAAGAGGTCATTAACTTCTTTTGCTTGCAAGATGCTACAGGAAGGAACAGTTCGAGATGATTACAAAGAATTCCTGGAGCTGGCACTTCTTTTCTTGGGCCATAACTCTTGGGATGGAAAAGAAATTCGCTTTAAAACTCCAGGAGCTATGCATCACACCCGATGGATAGCTAAGGTTCTCTACTCCATCAAGGTATGGTTGTTTCAGAGTCAATTTCAACTAATTACCAAAGAAGAAAGGTCCCTAAACGAAATTTCTTTCTTTGCTGTCCGAATTTACATGAGAGCATGGTTTCGTGCTTCTGTTTCTGTATCTGCTCCGCATGAAGACCTTATTCTCCTTAAGAAACTTCAAAGATACCCAAATAAGATCATCGCAGAAGCTGCCATTGGAAAATTCAGCTCACATCTCTGGTATCTGTCAGAGGAAATGCTGCCCCTTGCATTATTCGACGAAGACGTTCCTGTAAGCGTTAAGCGTGAGATGGTTCAGGCCATAAGGACCAAAGAAGGACGTGATGATTGTCCAAAGCGGATCGAGCTTCCACATAATGCTCAGGTCAGCCTTGTTAACTTAACATCGAAAAACTCCGTTAAGTTTTTCAGAAGTTTGGACATTTCAGACGAATTCCTTAATGAGGATCCTATATTCTGGACTGTTCATGATAGTTACAAATATGCATGTAGCATTGTGAAAGGTATAAAAGTTGTTAATGATAATGCTGAATGAGCAGTGGCCCTCATTGAACAGTTTAATTGCCGATTAACTCACGACGAGGAGCAACTGCAGTATCTGATGCAGGTTGTCGCTAATCATCGTCGCAAATATCCTGACAGCAGAAAATGCACACTTGAGTCCAATATTCAATAACACTTTTTTTGTAATATGAAAAATATATTGCTTTGGTTTCTTGCAACATTAAAAATATTTTGTTTTTATTTCTTGTAATATGAAGAATATGTTGTTTTTGCTTATCATATTTTGGGATGTTATGTTTTTTTGGAAAGAACACTTAGTTTTATGATCGTACTTTACATGGAGATTTATTTAAATTTTGGTAGCATATTTGAGATACCGCGAAGATTATTTATGTTTATTTTCTTAAAGTATTCATCATTTATATTGTTTTATTAGTCATCCTTTATTTTAGTTTCCGTTTGATAAAATTTTAAAAAAATTACCCATGAAATACAAAAATTTATTAAGCCTGCGCAACACCTAAATATTCTCTGAAATAGAAGAAACTCTATAAGATAAGTTAATTCATTCCAGAGTACCTAATTATGGGTTGGGAGCGTGGAAAATGTAATATCGAAATTTTTTTATATTTGTAAGAACCACCCTAATATACATACACATATACTGTATATGAACAATGAATAATTCCTGTATTCTTATATTCATTCGTATAATTCTTATATAATTATATAAGAATTATACGAATGAATATAAGAATACAGGAATTATTCATTGTTCATATACAGTATATGTGTATGTATATTAGGGTGGTTCTTACAAATATAAAAAAATTTCGATATTACATTTTCCACGCTCCCAACCCATAATTAGGTACTCTGGAATGAATTAACTTATCTTATAGAGTTTCTTCTATTTCAGAGAATATTAGGTGTTGCGCAGGCTTAATAAATTTTTGTATTTCATGGGTAATTTTTTAAAATTTTATCAAACGGAAACTAAAATAAAGGATGACTAATAAAACAATATAAATGATGAATACTTTAAGAAAATAAACATAAATAATCTTCGCGGTATCTCAAATATGCTACCAAAATTTAAATAAATCTCCATGTAAAGTACGATCATAAAACTAAGTGTTCTTTCCAAAAAAACATAACATCCCAAAATATGATAAGCAAAAACAACATATTCTTCATATTACAAGAAATAAAAACAAAATATTTTTAATGTTGCAAGAAACCAAAGCAATATATTTTTCATATTACAAAAAAAGTGTTATTGAATATTGGACTCAAGTGTGCATTTTCTGCTGTCAGGATATTTGCGACGATGATTAGCGACAACCTGCATCAGATACTGCAGTTGCTCCTCGTCGTGAGTTAATCGGCAATTAAACTGTTCAATGAGGGCCACTGCTCATTCAGCATTATCATTAACAACTTTTATACCTTTCACAATGCTACATGCATATTTGTAACTATCATGAACAGTCCAGAATATAGGATCCTCATTAAGGAATTCGTCTGAAATGTCCAAACTTCTGAAAAACTTAACGGAGTTTTTCGATGTTAAGTTAACAAGGCTGACCTGAGCATTATGTGGAAGCTCGATCCGCTTTGGACAATCATCACGTCCTTCTTTGGTCCTTATGGCCTGAACCATCTCACGCTTAACGCTTACAGGAACGTCTTCGTCGAATAATGCAAGGGGCAGCATTTCCTCTGACAGATACCAGAGATGTGAGCTGAATTTTCCAATGGCAGCTTCTGCGATGATCTTATTTGGGTATCTTTGAAGTTTCTTAAGGAGAATAAGGTCTTCATGCGGAGCAGATACAGAAACAGAAGCACGAAACCATGCTCTCATGTAAATTCGGACAGCAAAGAAAGAAATTTCGTTTAGGGACCTTTCTTCTTTGGTAATTAGTTGAAATTGACTCTGAAACAACCATACCTTGATGGAGTAGAGAACCTTAGCTATCCATCGGGTGTGATGCATAGCTCCTGGAGTTTTAAAGCGAATTTTTTTCCATCCCAAGAGTTATGGCCCAAGAAAAGAAGTGCCAGCTCCAGGAATTCTTTGTAATCATCTCGAACTGTTCCTTCCTGTAGCATCTTGCAAGCAAAAGAAGTTAATGACCTCTTTTCTTCGTTGTCGATGTCATCTGCAGCCGTCTTATATCTGGACTGATCAATTTGAGGCCAAAACTTCTTGAAGCGCATGAATAAAGGTACTTGAGGGCCAGAAGGTGCTCCAAAATAAGACCCGAAAACAGCTCCAAAAACCAATTCCATAATATGATGACGGCATGGAAAATGCAGGAGGTTTTTCCCTAGTTTTGCTCGAGGAGAACGCAAGTTCCTGCGCGATGGCTAGTATTTGAAGCGGTAGTGTCAAAACTCATCCCAACAACGGACTGCTCAAGCTCCCACTTTTGGAGCTGGTTCACAATAGCTTGAGATTGCTCCTCTCCTGTTCCGGAAGAGAGTTTTGGAACACCAAGGAGCTGACACGTGTCTTTGTTGGAGACTAAGACAGGGAGACGATGGACGTTGGCTTGACCAGTGAGGTCCGGGAGAATTTTTCCATCCCAATGAACAATGATAGGACAGTCAGTGTTGAACTCTTCCATTACGTGTTGAGCCGTTAAAGAGCGATGCTGCTGTCTATACCGCCTCACACTAGGACGGTTAATAACTAGCTCCGATACGTCATGACCAAGTCCCTCTGCAGTAGCTGCCAACACGAAGGCTGCTAAGCGATCACTAACATTCGTGCGATCAAGGGTTGATGCTAGATTAGGAGTCATGATAGCGTTCGTTGCACGTCAACGCTTTGGATGTGAAGAACCACCTGCTACTGCACCGAATTCTTCCTTCTCTGTACCCGATTCCTCGGCATCACTGGAAACATACTGGTATTTTCACTGGAAGAGCTTTCCAAATGTGCAGTTGAGGTTTTGCCTTGTCCCGGGAAGCCACAGCAGCCTGATATTCCGCATATTTGAGCCTCCGCTTGATAGCCGCTTCCTCCTTCCGAACAAGGACCATATCAATCCCAGCCATAGATCCTTTGCGACCAGATTCTCTTTGAGCCAACAAGAAAGCTCGATCTTCAGGAAGTTTTATCATGGGAAGTGCGTTTTCATGAGCGATATCAAAAAGGTTTTTTGATTCTCTCGTGAATTCCTCTTCGTCCTTGATCTGCGTTTCTGACCTCCTCTTCATACTTTTCTTTAGTCTCTGCCACTTAACAAATAATTTATTTAACTTTTCCATTGAGTGGTCTGTGCGTTTGATAGGAATTCGCGCTCGATTCCAAAACTTTTCTACGTCCAGAAGTAATTCTTTCAAACTATCTTTTACATTTTTTTTAAATTTTGGTGAAGATGAAGAAACACTGATAACACTTCACCATTCGAAGGCAATTTTGCCCCTATAAGTTTGTCCTGCCAGTGCGCCATTAGAAATGTGGGCGCTCGAGTGTTAGGTTTAATCTTTGACATTGTGAAAACTACTTAATAACGCTGAAATGAATAGAAATTCCGATTAGATAACTCACACAATAAAAGTCAATAACCAAATAATGATCTCCGACTCATAATTGCTGATATTAATACATCCACAACATAAACAAAACTCCCATGATAATCTTCAAATATGCACTTTACCATGAGAATGGAATGCTTACTGAATTTACACGTGACTTGTTAGTGATGTACTTTCGATTAAGTAAATATCATACATGCAGACTATGGTGCCATTATATAATTATGAAATTAATAAATGATGACTTAGGTTTACGAAATGTTCATCACTATTAATAAGTGGAAGAATGTATTTTAATTTTTTAAATGTTTATATATTTCTTGGTTACAGTATGTTCATTGAACTAACTGTAATAAAAATAACTATAAATAATGACATTGATAAAATAAATAACATATGTAATGTTTGAACTTGAACACGTTCATTAACCGCTACATGAAAAAACAAGAATTCAGTTTCCGACATAACCGAACACACCAACGCACCAGGACAGACTGGGGCTCTTTTCTTGGGAAGTGCAACGGCTTTGCGCGACTCCTTATAATAGAAGTAGGGACACACAAATTCTTCGTAAGTGTCTTTAGTAGGAGTACAATCTTTTCTCGGGTTGGGAGCGTGACATTTCAAAAGTTCATTTTTAAGGACCACCCTAGTGTGTATATATATATATATATATATGGATGGACTGTAATAATATATTTTCAACTCATTACACTTTGTTGTAAAATGATTCATTAAAATAGCAAGTGTACTCACTTTTAAATTCTAAATTAGTTTTAATTAATAATAATTTATTAATAATTAATAGTTTAGAAAAGACGTTCAGTATTATGGTAAAAGTCCTATTCTGATATTTCTATTAATTTTATAAAAATCCATAATAAGTTCATTTTAAAATGTGATGTTATTCATCATTTCCTCCTAAATTGACCACAAACCATGAACTTCCTTGAGTCGTTCGAAGGTATTTGAGGCCTCATCTTGTAACTCCTTGTAACTCCGTGTAACTCCTTGTAACTCTCTCTTTCTATATATATGTTCATGGAAGTATACTGTATGTTATAGGCAAAGAGTGGGAATCATATTAAATATTATAATAATCAAGATTCTTTTGCGTGATAATTATTTTTATAAAATCCATAATAATCACATTTTGATGTGTAAAGCTATCTGTCAGGGGCAAGGGTCCCAGTGTCGGCAGTCTTTGCCCAGCTATTCATCCGTCCTAATAATAAAGAATGTATTAGAGTATATGTGAATGAATAAACTTAATGCTTATTATTATTCTACATTTTCTCTTAAAGGGGACTGAAATTTCTACTTTACGTATATATTCAGAATTTATTTCAACTAACTCGAATGATATAGGCTCACGACAGACGATCCCTCTAAATTAAAGTATCTGTTTTAGAACTACTAAAGTTGATATTTATGAGTGTATATATATATATATATATATATATATATATATATATATATATATATATATATATACTGTATATACTCTATGTGTAATTTTGATGAAAAACAAGCGGATTTTTATTATTAAAAAAGATCCAGAAAAATGTATGAACACCAAATTAATTAAATTTTCTGTCTACATACGTATCATTTCTCTTTAAAAGACCGATGAGGAACTAAATCGTGTCATAGAATCTTTTCGTGATAGTTTTGAAGAAACGCAAGTAGCGGACAGTGATCTGAATATGGAGGTCGAAATATTACTGCACACGAGATTCAACGAATGCCAGGTCGTCGGGGAAGTATTGTAAACTTTTTTCTTTTCTTGTGTTTCGGGTAAGAACAGGACGCAGTGTAGTTTCATCAATTTATTAAATGGTAGAATCATATATAATGAATGCTATATAAAATAGTACAATTTTTATATTAAACTTAAATTAGTTACAGAATTAGCATCCATTAAATTTTAAATAAGCTACAGAGCACAAGACTAACATAATTGGAGACATCTTATATTTTACACAATATTGTTGCAATTACTCAAGTTACATTTTATATATATATATATATATATATATATATATATATATATATATATATATATATACACGCGTAAAACATCACACAATACATCTAGTGCGCACAAACGGAAAACGTTTTTTTATCTGCCTGCATACCAACTCATCATTCCACTCAGTGCTATAAATTCCTTTCCACGTGCCATGTGTAAGAGAAATGAAAGGCAGTACATGCCGCAAGTATTACTAGAGTATCCCTGGAATTGGTAAGGATTCCAGACAATTTCGGGGATATGCATCTCTTTGAGAAATTTTACAGTAATAGAGTCATCCCAAGGATGAGTCCCCATCGAGTTAAAGTAGTACATTCTTTCCCTATTTTTAAAGTAGATAGCTATCCAATGAATCCCTTCGCCACCAATAACATGTGCGTTCACAATGGGTGCGCCGCAGTCTCTCGTACTTGGTAATTTCAATGTTTCATTCTTCACAAACACACCGATAAATTTGGAGCGTGTGATTCAGTCACTAATCATTACTCTCTGTAGTGTAATCGCATCCATTTTAAAAGTCAATGACTACACTCCTCAATCTGTCAACTTCTATTAGGGCCTGTGATTCGAGGTATACTAGTACACTAATAGGGGCGTCAATCGGCTTGGCGAATTCCAATCTGACTGAAATGCTTCCACTCTGCTGTGGACTTAAGTGTGTATTTACACTAGCAGCTAAGTCAGGAGTGATATCAAACGGATAAAGGTTAAATTGGTCGATGAATTCTTTCTGCGTTACAGCAATTCCTAGCTCATCACAAGCACTGACGATATGGGCAAGATTACCATAAGTTCTCAAGCAAACCTGGAACACAGCATCTGATGAATAGTCCGTTTCCAATGTCTCTCCGAACGCTATGCCATTGACGTATAAAGTTATATTTTCAAGGCCGAAATTTTCGAATTTAAAGGCGTTCTTTATATATTTCCCATTCACAAAAGCGTGGTCCTGCATCCCAATTAATAACCTTTTAGGTAGAGCTCCAGGGTAATATTTTCTTCTGTTTCAATGCTGTAGTAATGCTTAGTTAAGAAGATTAATTTGTTTAATTAAATAAGATAATGTTTAATATAAATTTACTAAAAATTGTGATGATTACGATAAAGCATGGTTGTTAGATTTGAATTGTTTAAAATGGGTAGGGTTGGTAATCCTAAATAGGCCCGGAGAGTGGACTATACCTATAACGGTTTTTCAGTCTTGAGGCAGAACGCGTTACGCGCAGTTGGGCAAAATGTAACGTAGAATAAATAAGTTGTGTGTGTCCCTCTCCGACCGAAATATATTTAGTAAGATTTCATACTCGCATATCCCCTAATTAACTAAACCACTTTCGAAATTAATAAAACGTAATAAGTGTTAAATAAGAGTATTATTATACCTTTCCCCCCCTTCGTTTTGTAACGGTCTTTTAGAGTCAGAACTCGGCGTCGCTACCGGAAACTATTATACTGCACGGCGAAAATGAGTAACGAGAGTGTACAGTTACATGAAATAAAGAGCAATAGAGATATAGTAAAGTAGGAAGAAGCGTAAGTAAATAATGAAGAAAAGATATAATAATAAAACCCGTTCACTACAATGCCAACCCTGCGGGCAGCATTTACAGTTTGATCTGTACTCTGTTAATTGTGTATTCTACTGTGGCATGTAGTAAATTTATTTCAATTTCTATTTGTTTTGGCGAACTTAATTTCACTCGTCGTAGGTGAAGGTATGTTTCCATAACATGAATCACCACAGACTTTGAACTCTCTTCTTCATCAGCTCCCAGATTTAAACAGCTCTCAGGATTCGTGCGAGTGAGCTTCATTTTCATATCGACCCCATTCACAGGCAGCTTCTCCTGAAATGTGAAGTCTGTATACAGGCGCCCAAAACATTCATATATCTTTTTAGAATTTGTAAATTTGTCCTTTCTTTTGCTTTCGTCTTTAGCCGGATAATAGCCTTCAGCAGTTAAAAAGGTATCCTTTGCTTCTTTTGAAAAGTTGTGGACATTTTCCAGATAGGTTCCTAGGTAATAATAATCCGTTCCTGCAAAGATCTTGACCTGATTTAAATATACGTCACACTGGCTGAATATGTATGTAGTGTAGAAAATTTCTCATCGCAATCCGTTCCAGCTGAATGTGCTATACGTAGTTTAGCGTACATTTGCACGCAGCCTGGATCAAAAACGTAAATGCCTGAGCTGGGTATAACGAATTCTATAGGAGCACTCGGGGAACTAATTGTGTTTAACGGGTTAGTCGTAATAAAGTCACTGTGCTCAATAGAAACTTGAGTTGAGGGCTTGTCAAAGAGGGACAACTCCGATTTACGCCATTGTAACATACACGGATGGATGAAGCTTGCCATGACGAGTCAGAAAAGGTACCACCTCTCTCGACAAGTAGTAAGTAGCCTATGATTCATGACTAACGTTTAAGTCTCTCACAACATCCTCGGCCGCAACATAACGGCTCGGGCCTAGTGTTACTACTGTAGTGTAATACCATGCATTCCCACTCCGGGCGGTATGCATAGTTTCAACCCGAGTTAGCCCGGCTTTTTCACACTCATGAAGCTCTCTAAGAACCGTAAAAACGGGTTCTTTATAATCTATATTTAAAAAGAGGGTGTCCAGCTGAATTTCGCATAACCCCACCTCATACGGATCACGACCCAATTCAATGGGTCCGTGGAGTTCTGTTACAAAGTTGGCCAGGGTGTTCTTAATATGTACAGAGAGAGAAGAAGGGGATGGTAGTGTGACGTAAAAATGGTTAGGCGACATGTTGCATAGTATTTAAGCTTCATTATTGTATCAGCTCTTATATAGGTGTTGAAGCTTTCTGGGCACCCTAGCCATTTCACCAGGTACATTTTTCTCTTTCCTGATCCTTTGCTGCCTAAAATCTTTTCAATTTTGAACACGTTTTTTCCTAAATTAAATGTCACTTTCTGCAACTCCTCGCGGTAAAAGCCTCCAGCGATCTATTCCCCATTCAAATCTTCAACGTAAGACAGCATTATCTCACCTTAAGGTCTCATAGCCCTAACTTTAAAAATCTCACGTGTCCATCCTTGCTCAAATCCCTCCGCGAATTTATTACCCGAACGCGACAGCCGTACATAATCGTTGAGTTTGAAACGTGTAGAGTGTGGCATGGTTCTACGAATACCTATTTTCCTAAAACCTTGTTAGGTTTTGTCCCAATCGTGCGATGGTGTGAACGGTTGTATGATGAGGCCAGTGATTCCAGAATGCCTATATATCTGGCCTATATATCTGTATGTGTTTTTATGTGTAAAATAACGATGCATGCGTTCCTTTATGGTGCGTTGAACTCTTTCAGCTAAGGAGGCCTTATGTATAGAATTACTAGTGTAGTAGCTGATATTAAACTCTGTCAACATGTTCTGAAAAGCTCGGCCTATAAATTCTTTCCCCATATCCGTACAAAAATAGCCAGGAATCCTGTTTTCTTTCAACATCAGCGTTTTGATGGCTTTAGCAACTGTTTCAGAGGAATTAGCCACAGATATCTAGAGAATACATCTATTATGAAAAGGATGTGGCGGTAACCATCGTTATACACTGAATATCTTTGTATATCTGTTAAATCCGCTTGCCAAATAGAGTCACTCGAGACCGAGGTTGTCTTGGCTTTTTTAAACCTTTTTCTCACAGGCTCATGAACTGTATAAGCATCCTGCTCCCGCAAAAACCTCTCAACATCTTTTTTCCCTACTCTATCATTATAAACACCTCTGTACAGTTTATCAACGCCTACGTAGAAGGCTGGGTTAGAAATGTCTTAACAGCGTCTTCTTAATATATTAGCCATTTGCGTATTTTAGAGACACGTGGAGAGGGTTGACCGTTGTTGCTTGGTCTCTTCTTTCTCATCTTTAGAGGTGCTACCGCTGGGGGTGATGGCGTGTTCATTTGTGGCACATGCGAGGCGGGACATTTACTTGTTGTAGGCTCACTTTAATATGCTTCCATCCTGATGGCGAAGGCCTATCCCACTTTCCCACCAGATCATGAACGATATCGACGATATTCGAACCCTGTACCTTTGTTCCTTCCACAATGATCTCGCCTGTATCGCTCCACTGTATGATGGGCTCCTCACTCAATAGATTATAAAGACTTAAACCTTTATTCCTCTGTGTATGTGAGAGGCTGCTTTTTAATACATGCTCGATAGGTTGTGGGGCCGACCCGTTATTCTTTGGTTGGCCATCTCTAGCGTCGGATCTAGGTCCTATGTCGGCATGCTCATCGTTGCACGCGCTGTGCCTAATAACCAAGGGGAGCTCTGTCGGATTCTTATAATCTTTGTACTCATGAAGAAATTTCTGCAGAGCCTCTTAGTACAAGATCCTTTTCTCGTCAGGTGACTTTTCACTGTTTAATAGGTCTATCAATTTGCTTTCCATTCTTTTAAGCCTGCATTTACGGGGTTCTAGAACCGTGTCTGGATTCTTTGAACTTTGCAGTGAAGCATACACCTCGTGCGGAATCACTGCCACGTTCTTCATTATATTAATCTAGTCAGTAAAGGTCCCAAAACTAAAAATAAGAAGGGGAGGAATGATCCCCCTCTTTGTACAATAATTCGCTTTTTCTTCCCCACAGTTTGACTTTTATGAGCGAGCGTTGGTATTATGTTCTTGTAACGACGTAGGCAAGCCTTCTGATGGGGTTTCATTGGCACATTACATTTTATAAAATTAAGGCAGATCTCACAGATGTATTTTAAAAAGTCCGAGTCGATATTTTTAAAAAACGTCTGTGGCAATGCCCGGGGTAATCGTTGATAGATTTTTATTAATTCACTGTATTTCTTTAGCCTCTTTGTCATTCTGGAATATGCACCGTTTCAGGCTCGTTTGGGAATATATTCGTTCTTAGAAGCACTCTAAACGTGTTTCGCGGATGAAGGTCACAAAGCAAATATCCGTAACGTTGACTTGTAGCTTCTTTATAAACTTCCAAAAACTCCTTACGCTGATTCGAGAATATTTGTTTGGCTAATACCCCAATTTATTACACATCTCTACGTTGTGCGAATAAGACTAGATATTGTGTATTTAACGACACATCGCGCATGTATCTATTTTTGAAAAATAGATTCTGATTGATGAAGAACACGCTTATGTTAAGATGGTGGGAGAACACTGTAAATGTCTCGGCAAACGTTTTATCCACTTCCAACATGAGATCGTCAATTACAATGACTGTATGCTCATTTCCCTTTAGCGAATTAACGTCATATACTCCTTTATGGAACAAAATATCATCTTGGTACTCGTTGAGCACTGATTGGTAAGTCAAATAGCACCATATTACTTTATGCAAAAATTTTGAGAACATCTCCCCCTTATCTTTAATGATTTTAAACATAAACACAGTTTTACCACATCCTGTAGGGCCAGATATAATACATGTGGATGGGCTTGTGAACCTGAATTTTTCTACAAATTCCATCTCGAACACGTCACACTCCTAAGTGGAACATTTACAAAATATAACAAAATTTAAGTGCTGCTCCTTATATTCTACAATCTTGTTTTACTTCTTCCACAAAACCGTGAATGACGAAGATGTACAGCACTCCATCATCGATATTACACAAGACCCCGATGACAGTGTAGCTACAGACTCCAACCCCGCAAACAAACCCTCACCATCGACACCTCCACCACGTGGCAGTTCAAAGCGGAGGCACGATGATGAAGAATCTTCCACGTCAGGTATAAAATGTGCCAGGAGTGCACCGGTTGCTAGACCCCAGTAATAGAGCCCCAGCCCTCTACGTCTTACGACACAAACCCCACTAGCTCCCTCCTCAAATATACCCCCTTATTTCTGTTCAATTCCGGTACATCCTCCACACCAGCAGCAGCTTCTCGTTCTGTAGAGGATGGTACAACATTCGAACTGGTGTGCACCACTAACCCCACCCCTGCCCTGACTAGAAATCGGAACGTAGTCAGGGTTGACCCTGGAACCCTGTATAGCAACGGTGTTGGACTGCGACGCGTAGTTGAGCGTATTGTGGAGTTTGCCCTTCAAAACCGCGAAGAACGTATAATAATTGACAGAGTATTCCGTGTTGCGTCCATTTAATATGTGTACGAGTGCATATGCAATTGCAATGTTGATCAAATGAGTGCCAGTGCCACCCACCCCACCCTCTTGATGCAAGGTGCCAATCCCCCTCCTCCAGTGCCAACCCCCTGCGACTAATCTACTAAGAAATATCTCAATATATATAAGGACGAATGAGGGAAAAAATTTCCCATTCGGTGATGGAAGCTTAACAGTGAAATTACACTTTCGTCGCATTCAGTTATAATGACCCGAAGGCCTTTCACAGTCTATCGAGGGGTGAGATATCAGCGTGGGAGTGAGCTTGGATCCATTTTTTCAACCATACTACGCACGGCTGTCCCATTTCTGTAAAAGGGGGGCCAGATACCTCCGGAGGAAGGCGTTACAATCAGGTTTTAACACGGTAGAAGACATAATGGGTGGAGCTAGACCTAAAGAAGCTCTAAAAAAACATTTAAAACGTACACGGGACGAAATCATCAAAGATGCAACGAGAAAAATGCGTGGTGGTGGGAAGAAGATGAGGGCTGTCCGGAAGGAGGGGTTACCAACACGGCGTTAAACGTAAAAGGACATCAAAAAAGAAGTTCTCTAAGCGAAGGAACAGTATTAGCTCCACTACTCTTCATAATCATGCTAACTGACATAGATGAGGACGTTACCAGAGACAGCACAGTAACATCCTTTGCCGATGACACAAAGATCAGTAGAAAAATAAGAAACCCAGAAGACATAGGATCTCTACAAACCGACATAAACATAATCTACAAGTGGACGGAAGACAACAATATGAAGTTTAACACCGAGAAATTTCAGCTATTACTGTACGGAAAAAGAGAAGACCTAAAATCCATGGAATATTATAACTCAAATGGACAGGAAATTCAGAGAAATTTCAGAGCAAAAGATTTAAGGGTTGTAATGACAGATGATGCGAAATTTGAAACACAAAATAAAATAGCAATAAACAGAGCAAAGAGAATAACGGGACAGATATTGAGAACCTTTAAACGAAGGGATAGGAAGGTAATGATTCCTCTACTGAAAACCCTGATAATACCCAAATTGGAATACTGCTCGGTCCTAACATCCCCATATAAAAGAGACATTAGACAGCTGGAAGGGATCCAGAGAAGCTTCACAGCCAAGATCAATGGGTGAAAAGAACTAAATTACTGGGAGAGGTTACGCGAACTAGACCTATATTCACTGGAAAGGAGAAGAGAGAGATCCACCATTATTTACACTTGGAAAATAATGGAGAAACTAGTCCCTAATCTTACTCTGAAAAGATGTTGAGAATTTATTATATGAACAGGATATTTATACCTTCATAAGCCTGTGCGAAGAAGGTTAAAAACTGTTAAAACAAAAGCACCATCGTCGGAGATTGTATAGCAGGCAGGTTTGATATGCAAAGGTACTCAATGTATAATGATGGTTACAGGCAGTGTTCGAACTACAGGGGGTGAGGTCAGGGGTTTTGACCCCCTCAACTCTACATGGGGCCCATGGAAATGTGCCGTCCAAGAGGACCTATGGTGGGTTGTGTAAACTCCCCTGTAAACTAAAGCTTTCAAGTTTTAATTTATATGAAACAATTTATATGACCCCCCCCCCCTCTGTATCTCGAACAATGGTTACAGGTATATTCTATTTATAATTGCCGTCTTCTCCAGATACTTATAGCCTGTACCTCTGAAAAATAAAACGCCAGACGCAGTTGCTATTTCTACACAGACTTAGGGAAAGAGTTTGTAGGTCGTTTTTCTCAAAACATGTTTGAATTTAACACTAGTTATTATAGCAGCAACTCAGTGCATAAAGCGAAAAGGTGCAACGAACCATCAAGAGCGCATACATCGTTATTTTACGCTCAAAAATATTTACAGATACATAGGAATTCTGAGTCAGTTAGTCCAAGAATCGTTCTTATCATCGCATGATTGGGACATCTCCTAATTAAATTTTTTAAAGAAATGTGTATGCAAAACCGAGAAATAGGACCAGAGCATCATTCTTGGTAGAACGTTTCAAAATCAATGATTATGTATGTGTTTCATTTCAGGAGGAGAGTTCAAGAAATGTTTTTAATAAGGATGGACGCAGAAAAATTTTTAAGTTTGGTCTATCAAATCTGAAGGAGGGGTGGTTATGTACTATGTTGAAGACCTAAATGGTGAAAACATCGAAGGTGTTTTCTATGGCGAGGGACTGCCGAATGTTACATTCAATTTAAGGAAAAAGACGAAAAATGTGCTGGTACTGCAAAATGGCTTGGGTACCAAGAGAGTTTCAACTCCTATATAAAAGCTAGTGTAATAATGAGACTCTAATGCAGTAGTATACGTCATGGCTTCTGACCAGTTCTAAGTCACACTGCCCTCCCCAGCCTCGCTGGGCACGTACCCCGACAATACTCTAGCCAACTTCACAACAGATCTGCATAGGCTTATCGATTTGGAACGTGAGTCGTACAAGGTGGGATTGTGTGGATTTCAACTGAATTTCAAGCTTTTAAGCATTGAGGAGACGCAAGTCGTTTTTATGTTTTTTAGAAAACGTGATGAAGTTTAAAGTGAGGATGATAATCCTGTCTATCCTGAAACTAACTTTTTGCATACAATAATCAGTCATTGCGACGTATATTTACACCAAGTCAATGTTTCCGCAGGTTCCAATTATTATCTTTATCGCGCATACTTAGAAAATGTTCTAAATTATTCAAAAGACGCCAAGGAAACCCATTTGCTTGCCCCAGTGTATTATACCCATGAAGCAGAAAAAGGCGTAAAAGAGAAATTTAAGTAGTCGACAATTTTTTTTATTGTTATGCACACCTTCACAGCTATTACTAACTTCAAAAGAGCCTTTTGGTGAACGGAGTGAGATGAAAATTAAAATTACTTGCACGGTCCTCGAGATGTGTTTAAACTTGGCTGAGGACGGAAAAGACTACTCTAAACCCGTGTTACCCCACATTATTGAGTCATATCTCAGTGTCCGACGTGTAAAATTACTCACAGTTAAACAAATCGAGATTGAAAGATATTTGTCGAGGTCGACGGCTAAATACTCTATAAAACGTACTGAACTGAAAATGTTTACTGTCACTTCTGGTTTATTCTGGAAACAGCTTGGTAATGTTGTGTTGAGAAATTTACCTCAGACACTGTTTACCATGACTGTTTCAGGCAAATATAAAAACTCGTCAGTCAAATCTGAAATTTTTTACTTGAAGAGTATAACATTGATGGTGAATGGCGCCTCTGTCGGTAGAGCCCTTGAAACGGAACAATCTACGGATGAGGAAATTTGATTGTGTTCTCGTGCCTTCCACGTGCATTCTTAGTACAAACGGATGTAATGATGTTGGAATAGGGGTATCAATGGAAGACTCTATAAACAGAACCAATGTCAACGCCTTCGACATTTCGGCTGATCACTGATCGGATGCTTAGACACACTTAAATCCTCAAAAACAAGGGCATTTGGCATTGAAAATAGCGCTTAACAAGCCCTTACCTAATCCTATTTGTGTACTATTATATCTAGAATCCCAAGAACTAAGTGAAATTGACCGATTTAGGTCGGTAATAACGGATTTTTAATGGACGAGCTCATAATTTAGAGGGTTATGAAGACTGACTAATTTACGCGAAAACTTTTATAAGTACATACACAAAAGATGAAGTGATGAGTTTGTCTTACAGAAATGATCCCGTAGGTCTTATACTTAACACCGATTTCTCTACAAGACTTGGACTTCATTGGGTGGGTGTGTATTTCAAGAGGAGATAGCAAATATACAATCATGACTCGCTTGAGATATCCCGTTTCATGACTGAAGTATAGCGAAATTCCTAAGAAAATGGTATATACCTACCATTATATCAACTTATAAGCACCAGAACGTTTACACTAACGTATGCAAACAATAATGTTTGATATTTTTTGCTGTACATGTCTAGAGACTTTTCTTTTGAGGACTTTTTTGAAATTTTTAGTAAATACGATTCACGCTTAAATGATGAATTTGTATTTAAACAAATAAATTATCACAGGCCTGCAAAATTGAGGGTCCTAAAAACTTTTTTGAAATTGTATGCTGGTTTTATAGGAATTTGGGGTGCTAAATCCAAAAACGGCCTCAGATTTGCTCCATCACGTATAGTTTTTTCACAATTTGCTATGACGTTTTTATGTTGTAATATGTTACTGAATAAAATAAGTAGTGAAGAATTACCACATGAAACCTATTTCCTGACCATTTCTGAATATATTTATTTTAAAAAACTATAAAACTTGGATACTTACATCTTTACTTAGTGGAATGGCTTAGTAGTCCGTTTTCTTTTGCCAGTGAAGCTGCGCCTGTTGCATTTCCTTTTGTACGCTGCTTCCGGATTTTCACGATGCAGCATCCAGCAATAATCCCCCATCATATTAACGTTCCACAGGCCTTGGTATCTCTTTTCCATCTCCTTAATGTCTTGATGGAAACGTTCTCCCTGTTCCTCACTTACTGCACCTAGATTTTCTGGGAAAAAGTCCAAGTGTGCATTCAAGAAATGAATTTTAATACTCATTGAACATCCCAAAGCTTTGAATTTCTCCAGCATGTTTTCAACAATGAGTGCATATTCAGGGTCCTTATCATTCCCAAGGAACTTAGTAACCACACTTTTGAAGGAATTCCAAGCCTCTTTTTCTACTTCAGTCATCGTAGACAAGAAGTTTTCATCTGACAGCAGTCTTCTAATGTCTGGGCATACAAAAATACCTTCTCTTAATTTTGCTTCTGATAGGTTAGGGAACTTCTTGCAGAGGTACTTAAAGCATTCTCCACTTTTTTCTAATGCCTTAACAAACTGTTTCATAAGGCCTAGTTTTATATGAAGAGGTGGTAGAAGTACTTTCTTTGGGTCAACAAGATTTTTACGCAAAATATTCTTGCTTCCAGGTTCTAGAGATCTTCTTTGTGGCCAGTGTTTTTGCTCCCAGTGTTGACTCTTTGCTCTGCTATCCCATTCACAAAGGAAACATGGGAACTTAGTATATCCTCCCTGCTGCCCCAGAAGCATGCACAATACCTGAAGGTCTCCACAAATCATCCAGTGATGATCATAATATTTTATCTTTGTAAGAACCAATTCCAAATTCTCATAACTTTCTTGGAGATGTACCGAGTGACCAACAGGTACAGAGGCATACTTGTTCCCATTGTGCAAAAGAACAGCTTTTAGACTTCTTTTAGAAGAGTCGATGAAAAGTCTCCATTCATCCGCTTTGTACTCAATGCCAAATGCCTGTACCAAACCATCAATATCACTACAGTAAACTAAATTGCCCTCATGTGAAAAGTAGTGAATAAACTCCTTTTCTCTTCTTCTATACAAATATATCGATGTTCCAGCTGATAATAAATTTCTTTCTTTTAATCTGGAGCCTAAGAGTTCAGCAGATTCCTTGGATAATCCCAAATCTCTCACTAAATCGTTTAGTTCAGATTGAGTGAACAACTGGGGGTCTTGACTTCCTATATCACACTGAAATTCTTCATGATCAGTATCTGAACCAGAATTACTAGGCAAATCTTCCAATGTTTCTGGTGGAAGCGGAACTGGAACTTCTGGCCCATGAGGAACAGGTCGAAAAGCTGATGGAAGATTTGGATAGAATATGGCTTTCTTATTTTTTGAGTTATAGCCTTTAACATCACAAGAGCAAAAATAGCAGTCATCACAGTGATTTTTTGGCTCCCTCCATACCATTGGCACACCAAATCTGAATGCTTTTTTTTGCCTTTACACCATTTCCTTAGATCCTCTACGCAAATAAAACAAACTTTGTGTGGTGCCCATGGTTTGTCTTGGTCTCCTAGTTTCATTCCAAAGTAGGCATGGTACACTTGCCTAATAAAATTTGTTACGTTTCTTTGATGTTTCTTGATCACAAATTCCCCGCATATGTAGCAGAAGCTGTCGGGACTGTTGACACATCCACGGCTAGCCATGATTCACAACTTACTACAGTACCCAGAACACAATAAGAGTCTTGAATTTAATTTAATAAAGGCTAAATAAAGCTTTCTTAACACTATCAAGACACGCTAGTTCGCTGATATAACACACAAAAAACAACTCAAAATCACTGAAAAAATTCGCTTCGGATGAATCATTGTGCGCACGTCATGAAATCTGAGTAACAACTGACTCATACGGCTTGGCAACCCAGTATTTATAGTCTCTTAGAAGTTTCTAGTAATTTCCGGAAATCTGGCATTTTCTCGAAGTCGCTTCACAAAAAAATCGAATTTGTGAAATAACTTTGTGTCGTATGACATTTTTATTGTGTTTTTCGAATTCAGCACACAAAAATACATTGTAAACAGCTAAAATTATGGAAAAAGTTTTTCCATCGCAGGCCTGTGAATTATCTGTTCCCATTTGTTACTAAAAACACTATATAATGTAACAAAAATGAGGGGGATTTATTTATATTTCTTATGTAACTTGTAAACTTTGGAGTGAGTTATTAATTCTTCAGGTTATAATTGGAGAGGTGTAAGTCTTATATCTGCATTCTGTGCATCAGTGAATTAATTTAAACTTTTAAAGTATATTTGTACTCCATTGTGACTTCTAATAAATAAATATCTAATTTTCTGTATTATTTTATAAAAACCTGCATAATGTCAAACATATATATATATATATATATATATATATATATATATATATATATATATATATATATATATATATATATATATATATATATTATATTATATTATATTATTAATGCTATAAAACTCCAAATAGAAATTCGCTGTATCCAACCAAAAACATGCCCCACCATAAATAACTAGTTACATTTAAAAAAAATGTAAAAATACTTACTGTATGTGGAATCAGGGTTCAAAAGCGGGAGTGCTGATTCAGTTGAGCCTTCAAATGCTGCATCGCAGCAACCGTCTTCGATCTGACTGCAAACTCTATAAAATGAATAGAATTCACATACAGTGTTCCCAAAAGTCGGAGGAATTAAATAAATTAGAAAAATCCAGTCAGTCTATATCTAAAGAAATAAAACTTCTACCTTCCTCTTATTAAGATATATACTATATATACTATAACCTCGTTAACCTGGTTGATGTTCCGTGTGATGGTTTCTCTTCACACGAAGGTCAAGTTGGTGGCCCAGCCTCTAAGTCTGGCTTGGTGGAGGAGCGAGTTGCTTTCTTGCGCTCTCCATCTCACACAGTTAGGTACACCAGGCTCATCTGGTACCGTCCTGAGCCAGGCATCTAGTCTTCTCTTGAAGACTTCAACTTTAACCCCTGTAACGTTTCTGAGGTCTTTTGGAAACTGGTTAAAAAGTCTTGGCCCCCCTGACAACCAAGCTATTTTCCTTCAGTGTTGAGGTCACTTGTCGGGCCTTTAATTTGGGAACACTACACATTCTGTCTTTCCTATTTTCCAGCGTTGTTTGGATGGTAATTGGGTTTAGTTTTAGGTTTGGTACCAGTTTTTCGATCATTTCCATATGTAGATTAGGGTGTACCTCTCTCTTCTTCTTTCCAGGGAGTATAGATTTAGTTTACGTAGTCTTTCCCAGTAGTTGAGTTCTTTGCAGCCATCAATCTTGGCTGTGAAATGTCTCTGCGTTTCTTCTAGTTTATTAATTTCTTCCTTTTTATGTGGGGGCGTCAAAACTGAGCAGTATTCAAGTTTTAGTATGATCAGTGTTCTCAGCAGGGAATCATTACTGTCTTGTCCCTCCTTTTGAACGTTCTTAGTACTTATCCCGCGACTCTTTTTGCTTTGTGCATTGCTATCTGATTTTGTGTCTCGAATTTGGCATCATCGGTCATTATTACCCCCCCCCCAGTCCATCGCTTTCGTGCTTCTCTGAATTTCCTGTCTATGTGGAGCATAATATGTAGTCTGTTTAAGTTCCTCATTTCTACTATATATCAAGAGCTGAAATTTCTAGGTGTTAAATGTCATGTTGTTGTCTTCAGACCATTTGTATATTTTGTTCGTATCTCTTTGCAAGGCCTCCACTTCATTTGCATCGCTGATTTTTCTGCTGATCCTTGTGTCGTCCGCAAAGGATGTTACTATACTGTTAGTATTTGCTCCACTGTCTATATCTGTTAGCATGATAATCAGGGCCGTTTCTAGCCATTAGGGGGCCCTAAGCAGTATACCCATTTGAGGCCCCACCCAGTGGTGGGATTCAAAAATTTTAAGAACCGGTTCGCCCTCCCCTCCCCTTTCCCCCTTCTCTCCCTTCCGTGTCAGAAATGAAAACTAAAAAAATGTTTTTATTGAAATTCTTTATTTAATTTCCTTTTAAATATTTCCAAATCGCCACTTCATTATCATTGTTGTCTTTATTTCTTCCTTTTTTAATCCAATTGTCATCGGCTGTGTGGTTATTTCTCAGCCACGTTTGAACTGATGGAGTGGGGTCCCAGGATTCGAATGGAAGGCCAGTCAAATTAATTGCCATCAAATTTGCCACATTGTGAACTGTAAGACGGCTTCTTTTATCTGAATATATAATATTCATAGTTGAAAACCCTCTTTCTGCCTCCGCAGAACTAATGGCAACAGTATTGAGGATATTTTTAGCCTTTTGTATAGTGGTTGGAATCTCATGATTATGGCGATTTTTTAAAACATTTTCCAAATAGTTGCGGAAATCATTGATGTTGATTTCATAATTAAAGATTTCATTGAATTCACACAATTCCTCTTCGGCGGCTTTCCAAGGAACAACAACTTCATCGATATTCCAAGAATCTGGCTCAAGTTTGTTCACGAGTTCATGAATTCTATTATCACTATTTTGTGCATTATTTCTTGTTTTTAAATGATCACAGTCCATCAACCTGGTTTTCATATGTTTGATGATTTCATCCAGTAGTTTCTCACGAGGAAGGTTTCTATAGATTTGATTTTCTATAAAATCAATATTTTTAAAGGCGTCGGATTTTTTGGTTTCATTAATTTTCTTTTCGAAGGTTCCTTGATTTTCTTTAAGCATTTCAAAAGCCAAAATTGATCTTTTTATTAGTTTTTCAGCTCTCGCGATATTTAGATATCTGGTTTGAAGGGCGTTGGAAAGTAGTGATATTTCTTGTAGTATGTCAGTCATTAATGCTAAATCGTCTAAGAAGAATTTGTTGCGAAGACGGGTAGCCATTCCTGAATATTTTTCGTTTGAAGAAAAATATTTGTATAAAGCTGGATAAACACGCCATACAGCAAGTGTTGGTCTTAAGCTGCAAGCAGCCCATCTTGGCCCCAAAACTCTACCAATCTTTATAATTTATAGTCCAAGTGCTTCCGAAATGTTGAAAAGTTCCGTTTGATTTTTGTTTGATTGGTGAAAAATCGTGTAGATTTTATCTATGAACATTTTGAAATGATTCACTTGGTTTAGTTCAGCGATAGAATTATCTAAAACAAGTTGCAGGCGGTGATTCAAACAATGACAGATGACGATGTCAGGAAAATCTTGTATAAGTCTGGCGCTCACCCCTGATTTGCGACCAAGCATCACACTCGCACCATCAGAACAAAATGCGACCAAATTATTTTTCAAATATCCATTATCAAATTCAACTGCGTGTAAACTTGTTAACAAATTTGTGTAAAGGGTGTCAGGAAATGATTTCACCCCCTGTACAGAAGAAACTGAAAGGAATAGAAAAAAACAGACAAAACCACGCGAAAGAGCGTTTAATTTTGAATAAAAAACACTTGTTTTAATATCGGGTGTTGCCCCCATTTGCAGCTCTGACGGCCATTAATCGACGGGGGTATGATCCCAGAAGTGTCTCAAAGAGATCGGTATCATGACTCATTTCTTCAAGGACTTCGTTGATCTTTGCAGTCATAATTTCTGTTGAATACCGATTCTGAATGGGTTGTTCCAGCATTAAGGACTCCACCCGATCCTTCATGATGGATCCGACATGTTCACAGACATTAAGATCGGGAGAATTGCCAGGCCATTCATTATTTCCGAAAAAATCAATGTTATTGTCCTTAAGCAGTTGTTGAGTCGCAAGTGCTTTCATACAGGGGGCTTTGTCGTGAAGAAAGGTTGCCTGTTCAACATCCAAAACACACTCGGGGTCTTTCAAAAACGGAATTACATGTTGGGCTAAAATTACATTTCGAAAATAAGGCCCATCCCAACTGGTTCCTCTTGGTTTGATAACCCAGATGAGCTTCCGAATAGAGAACATAATGAAAACGCCCACACATGCTGGATTTTTACTATTTCTCGATACTTCTGGTCGTCTGGGACTTCATCAGGAGTTGTTGCCCAAACCCGATCATTCTGAAAATTTGGTTTTCTGGAGACATAAACGAAGAATTCATCGCTGACAACCAAGTGAAGGAAATCGTCTTCCGTCCATTCCTCAAGATAATCACAAAACCATAGCCGATCTTCAATATTAAGATCACTCTTCCGTGGCTTAGCTATTTCATGCTAAGCACTCAAGCCTTGGCGAACTCGAAATTGATGCACAATTTGCCGATTGACTATCTTACCACGACGGATAAGTATCTCTTTCGCTACCTCAGAGCAGCTCTTCTTTCGGCGCCGTGATGCAGCAAGCACAATGTCTTTCGATTCTTGAGATAATTTCTCCGGTCTTCCTCCTCGAAATTCTGTTTCACAATCTTCAGGATTCTTATTCCAATTTCTTTTGACAAAGTCTTCTGATCTTTTTAATCTCTCAGCCACCCAGTGTCGAGTTATGAAAGTTGCACCAGCTTCCTTTGCTTCACGAAATGTGACAGCTCGAATGCGGTCAAGAACTCGCTTTTTCTCTGAATCGTTCAAAATAGATGATGCCATGGTTTCTGTGGGGAAAAAAATGGTAAGAATTAAAATCACAGGAATAGAATATAATGGTTTTTACTCAGATTTTAACGCTCTTTCAAGTGGTCTCGCCGGTTTTTATCTATCTCTTCTAGTTTTTGCTCTACAGGGGGGGCAATCATTTCCTGACACCCGTATATTGTTTCAGCATCCTGTGCTTCCAGCTCAACCAAATCGAGGAAAATTGTTGGAGAAATATCAGAATCTTCTACTTTTAAAAAATTATGAGCACTGATTTGCTAGATATAGTTGAAGCTTCATCAATGATGATACAAAGCTTTAAATCTTTTTTGATTATTTTAGTAAATATTTCCTTTTTAATTTCTCTTGCAATGTGATAAACTATTTTAACGGCAGTTTTCCGAGAATGAAGTCCCACTCCCATGTCCAACCCATTTTTTACTTGTAGTTCAATCTCATGTTCATTGTCAGCAAATGGCCTAGTTCTTTTTGCCATACTGTAAATGGTATTAAAGCCTCTACATGTAGAGCTGATATGTTTTTGGTTCATTTTATCCAAGCATTTGGTAATTACATCATCCGCACGATCTTTCAATTGTTTTACGCATATTTGGTGTGCTTTCGATGAAAAGTGTTCATTCATTTTCTTTCTGAGAGATGCTTGCTGGACAGTTTTATCTTTTCCTGATACTTCAGTACTGAAGTTTCCCCATTCCATCGATACATGAATCTCCTTCATGTTTATTGAATCAATTTTTGCGAAGTAATTACAACCCAGTTTCTTGTTGTGAACAAACAAACCATCATATTTTTTCTGGAATTCTTCGACCTGTTTCGTTCTCCATCAATCAGGAAGAGCAGTTGCTGGAAATTCACCTCTGATTTGCTCAGTATTGGAAGTGGAAGTTTCATTGCCTGTTGGTGTTAGATGTTCGCTTGGATCTTCGTTTGAACTTTTAGATCTCGGTTTCTTTGTAAAAAAATCAGACAAAACATGTTGTCGCTTCATTTTCGGGGCTGAAATAGATAAATTTTGAATTATAATAACAACAGGGGTGGATTGGCAATGGTTAAGAGGTCCTCTAAATTTCGGATCATTATTATTATTTTATTTTATTATTATTTTATTACCGTATTACGGTAATAAAATATAAAAGTTACCAGATCTAATTACTCACGTTTAAAAATTGACTATACCTATAGTGGTACTTATAGCAAGTAATTTATTGTATATTCGTACAAATGTATAACACCGATACCACTGCTAGACGGCTAGAAACACACCGACCACTGTTTTATCTAGACAAGGACTGAAAAACGTACGCCTTCTCACACCCTCCCCACTCCCTATGTGCACCTGCGTCAGCTTCCGACAGCAAGTCACGTGATCAACTTAGTGCCGTTCAGGAAAGCATTGTTTATGGTGGTTATGAATATACTACAAATTTTTATTGCGTGTTTTTATAAATAAATATTCGGTATAAAGAAAATTCATGCACGGACTGAAAGGGTTAAGGACCGGTTCGGCGAACTCGGGAAATTTTAGGAATCGGTTCGCACGAACCGGTGCGAACCGGCTGAATCCCACCACTGGGACTCCACCCCTCCATCCACCAACTCACGCCTTACTACATCACCTCAGCACACACATACAAAAAATGGCTGTTAATAAAAAACAATTATGAAACAATTTTAATGAAAACATTTATGTCCAAAACAACAAATATGTACAGGGTGTCCATAAAAGATTACCCTGATTAAAGCATGCTATAACTTTTAAATAAACACTCGTATTCAAACAGTTTAATATAAGTAGATAAACATACAAAGTTTTGATACATAGTTAATGAAGTTAATAAGCTTCCACATGTGTACCCCTAGTGGCACGTAAAATGTCTAAACGGTATTCACACTCACGCCACACATTTTTCAACATTTGTGGGTTAACTGTTGCAATTGCATCCGTAATGCGTTCTCGCAATGTCCTGACATCTGGAACAACTGTTCCATAAACCAAATCTTTAACATGACCATAGAGAAAGAAGTCCAGCGGGGTAATGTCTGGTGATCTTGGGGGCCATGGGATTGGTCCGTCCCTGCCAATCCATCGATTTGGAAATGTTGCGTCGAGAGTTTCACGAACAACATGCGCCCAATGAGGGGGGGCCCCATCTTGTTGGAAGATGACAGTTGGCTGTCTGTCCAGCAGTTGGGGGATGGCGTAATTGTTGAGCATATCCAGGTACACAGTTGCAGAAACAGTGTTCTCAGCGAAGAAGAAAGGACCAATTATCTGGTCATGCATTAGTCCACACCAGATATTGATCTTCGGACTGCCCCGAATATGCTCCCTTACGGCACGTGGGTTTTCCGATCCCCAAATACGCACATTGTGTCTGTTGACTCTACCACTAAGATGAAACGTAGCCTCTTCTGAAAAGCAGACACGTAACAGGAAGTCATTATCCTCGTCAATGCTGTTCAAAATGTCAATAGCGAATTGTTCATGTTTTGGACGGTCATCAGGCTCCAGTTCTTGAACAATTTGTACCTTGTAGGCGTGTAACTTCAAACGTTTGTGTAACACCTTGTGCACCGTAGACTTCGGTATCTTTAGTTGGCATGAAGCTTGTCTCACCGATTTCCTTGGTGACCGTGTGAAAGCAGTTTGAATGTTTTCCACCATCCCATCGGAAACTGATGGTCTACCACTGCTCTTTCCCTTTTCCACGTTTCCAGTTTCCAAGAATTTTTTCATCCACGACTTAATTAACTTCACATCAGGTGGATTCTTTCCATACTTTGTTCTGAACCTTCGCTGAACACTGACAGGAGATTTTGTTTCTGCAAGCCACACAACACATTCTGCCTTCTTTGTCACAGACGCCATCTTAACTGAACAGCTACTACAGCACTCCTAGCGGCGAATGCGGTAGACGAAACACACCAGCACAGAAACTCTATGCGTGTACGAGAGCACCTGTAAAAAGAAAACGGATGTAATTCGTCATTAAAACATGAGAGCATACTGTTTTCAGGGTAAACATTTATGGACACCCTGTACTTTCAGAAGACAAACAGAAAAAATACTCTTCATGAAATTCCTGAAAATTAGCTTATACATTATTTAGAATAAATGACACAGAACTACGTATAAAAAAATAATGCAATTAGCAAATACCAAACAATTACTAACTCTACGATACAATCGTGTAATAGCTAACAGTTATACAGAACAGTTTGCAGCTTCAAAATTTTTGCCTCCTAGATTTTTTCTGGGAGAAATCATCAATAACATCATCATATGAAATCTCCCTGCCAACGTCCTGGTTGATGCTTATGATGCCGAGGCCACTGAGGCGATCCTGCCCCATTGATGATCTGAGGTAGTTCTTGATTAGCTTCATCTTAGAGAAGCTCCTCTCGGCTGACGCTACTGTCACAGGTAGAGTGCAGGCAATTCTTAGTGCAACCCAGAGATTGGGGTATAGTTCCTCCAGTTGCTTCTGATGAATAAAGGAGAGAAGCTCCAATGCAGTCATGTTGTGTGAAGGTAAAGTCGGCAAGTTCTTAATTTCGAGGGCCAGTTCTCTTCCATCAATGTCAGAGTCAGCTCCAGAGCTCAGTATCTTAGAGAGCTTTTCAGACTTGCAGGACAAGTCTTCCTTGTTCATTGTGGTGAAGTTTAGGAGAACCCCAAATATGTCCCTCACATCATCTAATGTTTTGAATCTCTCATTTATTGACCCGATGGCACAATCCACCACCTCATTGAAAAATTTGGCTTCCAGCCTCTTTAAGGCTTCTGTAAATGTTTCGTCAGGAGCTTCGTAAGCAAAGTGCTTTTTTGTGGATCTGAGCCTCTTCTCCTTCAGCACAGCCTCCACATTTATTTCCTCACATATATCCCTAGCTACGACTTGTGCTGCAACAAAACCTGTTTCTGTAGCTGGTGATTGAGTCTTTTGTTTTTGTGAGGAGGTTGACTGCCACATCAAACTGCATTGTAGGAGACTGCAGAAGTTTGCTCACATGGTTAACTGCATGAAAAATGCAAAAGTTTTATAAGAAACACCAAATAATTGTCCCCTAGCGCAATTGGAAAGGTTTTCATCCCACCTTAGACCCACAGTTTAACATTAGAAAATTCTGAAACCTGACTCAGTGCCAAAAGTATTATAAGAAACACCAAATAATTGTCCCCTAGCGCAATTGGAAAGGTTTTCACCCCACCTTAGACCCACAGTTTAACGTTGAAACCGAATGTTCTTTTAAAATATAATTAGGATATATTTCTTTATAACCTCTCGATTACATTAGTGACTAATGATGCGGGGAAATCTGAGTAAATATTTTCTCGAAAACTATGGGTGATAGAAACATTCTGAAACCATATTAGGAATCAGTATCAAAAGTTCTATACGAATAACAAAATAATTTTCAAAGGAGAATACGAGCATTAAATCTATTGGTGAAAATATATATATGTTACTCGTCCGGTCCCGTTATAGCGGATTGTTACACGTCATAGCTCCACCCAGCTACATCGGCAGCCAATCACTACGAACATCCGGTCTTTTGGGGCGGAGCTTGGCGATTGTGCCTATAAAAAGGGATATTTTTCAGTTTGGAGTAACAGTAGCTATTTTCGCGTCAGTGAATAATCATTCCCTCCACCATGGACCTGTACGTCTCCCCAGACTTGTATGAAGAGAGTGATACTGCAGCATTAACGACAATTAGCCTTTTTAATGCGGTTGACCGTGATGAATTATTTACAACGCAAACCGTAGAAGATATTTGCAGTGACGCTCCTTACAATCCGACGCAAGGGACTACCATAGAAATGTAAGTGTCTATAATTAGAATTTATATATATATATGGATGGGGTGTAGTATCTCGTCAAATAGATACTCGCCAAAAATGTCAATCAATGTTATTTTGTTACCCCATTATGCTAAAATCGAAATTTTATGGCATTCAATGTTATTCCTCGAACCAAGATATCTTCACATAATGGGGATCTGTCTGTATACTCTGTATATGTTTTAAAAGCATTATTCCTTTAAGGTCCGATGAGGATTTGACACGTGTTATACAATCTTTGAAGAATTTCGGAATACGGGGGATACACTGAGCAGTCAACAATGTCACACATCCTCCACCATGGACCTGTACGTCTCCCCGGAATTGTATGAAGAACGTGATACTGCAGCATTAACAGCAATTAGTCTTTTCAATGCGATTGACCGTGGCGAATTATTTCCAACGCAAACCGTTGAAGATATTTGCAGTGACGCTCCTTACAACCCGACGCAGGGGGCTACCATAGAAATGTAAGTGTCTATAATTCGTTTTTATATATGGAGAGTTGTAGTATCTCGTCAAATAGATACTCGCCAAAAATGTCAATCAATGTTATTTGGTTATCCCCATTATGCTAAAATCGAAATTTTTATGGCATTCAATGTTATTCCTCGAACCAAAGATATCTTCACATAATGGGGATCTGTCTGTATACTCTGTATATGTTTTAAAAGCATTATTCCTTTAAGGTCCGATGAGGATTTGACACGTGTTATACAATCTTTTGAAGAATCTCGGAATAGAGAGGATATACTGATCATTCAACAATGTCACACCGAAATAATGTAAGTGTTTTTCGATCTTTTTGGGATAAGAAGACACAATATATTTTCATAAATTTATTAAATGAAAGAAATCAGTACAATAAACAACTACAGAATATATCGTTACAAATATACGAACAAAAACATTATAATATACAACGAGTACGTACAATTGGAAAACGGTTTTTTATCTGTCTGCATACCATTTCATCGTTTCGGCGAGTGTGACACGGGTCAAATAAATTTAAAAAATTTATAAATTCTTTATCATTTGACATATGCATGAGAAATGAGACGCAGTACATTCCGCAAACATTAGTAAAATATCCTTGCATGCGAAGTGGGGTCCACACAACTTCGGGAATATGTAACTGAGCGAGAAATTTTACAATAATAGGGTCACTCCAGGGTTGAGTACCGAGTGAATCAAAATAGTACAGGCGCTGCCTATTTTTAAATAGACAGCGATCCAGTGAATCCCTTCATTACCGATGATGTCTGTGTTCGACTACCGCATTCTCGCGTACTTGGCAAACTCAATGTTTCGCAAACACGCCGATAAATTTGGAACGTGTGACTCGCTCCATTACTTTCTGAAGTGTATTAGCATCCATTTTAAAGTCAGTGATAACGCTTCTAAATCTATCTACTTCTATTAGGGCTTGCGATTCGAGATATACTAGTACACTAATAGGAGCGTCTATAGGCTTGGCGAATTCCAGCCGCACTGAGATGTTTCCGCTCTGCTGTGGGGCTAAATGGGTATTTACGCTAGCAGATAAGTCAGGTGTAATGTCAAACGGGTAAAGGTTAAATTGATCAATGAATTCTTCCTGCGTTACCCCATTACCAAGCTCATCACAATCACCTGCAATATGGGTCAGATTACTATAGGCTCTGGCACAAAGAGGTAACACAGCGTCTGATGAATAGTCCGTACCCATTGTTCCACCCAAAGCAGTGTCATTAACGTATAGAGTTATATTTTTAAGTCCGAAATTCTCGAATTTAAAGGCACTCTTTTATATTTTCCATTCACCGAAGCGTGGTCCTGCATGCCGATTAATATCCTTTTAGGAAGATTTCCCAGGGCAATGTTTTCTATCTGCTTCGATGCCAACCCTGCAGGAACCGTATATAGTTTGATCTGCACTCTGTTAATAGGATATTTCACTGTAGCGTTCAGTAAATTTTTCTCAATTTCTAGTTGTTTTGGTGAACTTAATTTCACTCGCCGTACGCGGAGGTGTGTCCATAATGTGAACCACAACGGACTTTGCACCCTCTTCTTGATTCGCATCCAGATTTAAGCAGATCTCAGGACTCGTGCGGGTGAGCTTTATTTTCATATCCACCCCGTTCACAAGCAACTTCTCCTGGAAAGTGAAATCTGTGTGCAACCGTCCAAAACACGTATATTTTCTTTTTAGAATTTTTAAATTTGTCCTTTATACTATTTTCATCTTTAGTTTGATAATATCCCTCCGCACTTAAAAAGGTAGCCTTCGCTTCTTTGGAAAAGTTGAGGACATTTTCCAAATAGGCTCGTAGATGATAGTACCCCGTGCCTGCCGATATGTTGGTCTGATTTAAATATACGTCACACTGGTTGAATATGGCGTGCAGAAAGTTTGTTTCAGGGTATACAGCATATTTGTCATCGCAGACCGTTCCATCAGAATGGGCTATACGTAGCTTAGCGTACATGTGCACACAGCTTGGATCAAAAAAGTAAGGACCTGAGCTGGGTATCACGAATTCTATAGGTGCACTCGGGGAACTAATTGTGTTTAAAGGGTTAATTGTAATAAAGTCACTGTGCTCAATAGAAACTTGGGTTGGCGGGAGCTCAAAAAGGGACAGCTCCGATTTACAGCATTGTGAACTACATGGGTGGATGAAGCGTGCCATGGCGAAATAGTGACTCCTCTCTCGACAAGTGGTAAACAAACTATGATTCATGAGATCAATATCCTTAGCGTATATCAGTCAAAAAAGTGGTCAACCATAGGTTTCATTCGCTTACAGCATTTCTTTTTTGATAGCCTTTTACGTTTAATACCACGTGACCCCTTCTTCTTCCGGGGAGTCCTCTTCTTCTTCTTCCCGCCACCACGCATTTTTCTCTTTGCATCTTTGATGATTTCGTCCCGTGTACGCTTTAAATGTTTTTTTAGAGCTTCTTTAGGTTTAGCCCCGGCCAATATGTCTTCTGCAGTGTTAAGGCCTGATTGTAGCGCTTTCCTTCCAAGGTATCTGGCACCCTCTTCAGCAAAGGAACAGCCGTACGTAGTATGGATGAAAAAATGGATCCAAGTCCACTACCGCGCTGGTATCGCATCCCTCGATAGACGGTGAAAGGCTTTCTATCCATTATAACTCAGTGCGTCGAAAGTGTAGCTTCACTGTTAAGCTCCCGTTACCGAATGGGAAGTTTTCGCCTCAATCGTTCATATATATTGTGATATTGGTTATTAAATTAGTTGCGACATTCACATAATGGGGTCTGTCATATGTAATACTCAAACTCCTTCCTCTATGGTTGGGGATGTGAGCAATGCGCAGCAGGCGTGCCTCGGTATCCACAACAAACTGGTGCTCCACTATATTACTGTAAATATAGCACATGTCTGGGGACCTTTCAGCCAATTTCTCCATCTTCAATTGATACATTAATCTGGACAAGTCATGCTGTGTCTCGTGAAATGTGTCTCTTTGGAAGGCTGCGCTATAGCGGCCATTGGCTAGAATTTGGAACTTTTATGGTCTTTAATACTCTGTTAGTCTTTGATTTTAGGATTAGTGTATGTGCAGGGCTGTTTACGACTTCGTATACTAAATCATTCGTAAGGTTTGAGTTTCTTAAACTTACGTTTAAGCCTCTCACAACATCCTCGGCCGAACCATATTGCCCCGGCCCTAGTCTTACTTCTGTACTGTAATACCGTGCAATCTTAGTCCGAGCGATGCGCATAGTTTCATCCATAGCTACCCCAGCTTTTTCACACTCGTCAATGTCTCTAAGAATCGTAAAAAACGGTTTTCTTTATGTTCAATATTTAAAAAGACGGGTCCAGCTGAATTTCGCATATCCCCACCTCATACGAATCACGACCCAATTCAATGTGCCCATGGAGTTCTGTTAGAAAGTTGGCTAGTGTGTTGTTAGGGTGTACAGACAGGGACGAGGAGGACGGGAGTGTGACGTAGAAATGGTTAGGAGCCATGTTGCATACTATTTAAGCTTCATTATTGCATCAGCTTTTATATAGGTGTTGAAGCTTTCTGGGTACCCTAGCCATTTCACCAGGTACATTTTTCTCCTTCCTGAACCTTTGCTTCCTAAAATTTTATCAATTTTAAACACATTTTTTTCTAAATTAAACGCAACTTTCTGCAATTCCTCGCGGTAAAAGCCTCCTGAGATTTCTTCACCCATTCAAATCTTCAATGTAATACATCATTTTCTCACCTTTAGGTCTCACAGCCCTAACTTTAAAAATCTCGCGTGTCCATCCTTGCTCAAAACCCTTTGCGAATTTATTCCCCGAACGCGACAGCCTTACATAATCATTGATTTTGAAGCGCGTAGAGTGTGGTGGTGGTGGTGGTGATCCATCTCTTCTCGTGAGCGTACCTCTTTCTAAAACTTCGTTAGGTGGCCCCAATCGTGCGATGGTGGTGAGCGGTTGTAGGATGATGCCAATGTTCCAGAATGTCTAGAATCTGTATATGTTTTTATGTGTAAAATAACGGTGCATGCGTTCCTTTATGGTGCGCTGAACTCTTTCAGCTAAAGAAGCCTTATGTATAGAATTGGTTGTGTAATAGCTGATATTAAACTCTGTCAACATGTTCTGAAAAGCACGGCCTATAAATTCCTTCCCCATATCCGTACAAAAATAGCCAGGAACCCTGTTTTCTTTTAACATTAGCGTTTTGGTGGCTTTAGCAACTGTTTCAGGTGATTTATTTTTCAGAGGAACTAGCCACAGATATCTAGAGAATACGTCTATTATGAATAGAATGTAGCGGTAACCATCGTTATACACAGAATATCTTCGCATGTCTGTTAAATCTGCTTGCCAAATATAATCAATCGAGGAAGCCGTTGTCTTGGCTGTTTTAAACCTTTTTCTCACAGTCTTATGAAGCGTATAAGCGTCCTGCTCCCTCAAAAATCTTTCAACATCTTTTTTTCCTACTCCGTAAACACTTCTGTACAGTCTATCTACGCCGCCGTAAGAGGATGGGGTAGAAATGTCATAATAGCGCTTACTTAATACGTTAGCCATTTGCGTATTCTAGAGGCACGTGGGTAGGGTTGGTTTAACCTCTTCTTGCTCCTCTTCAAAGGTGTTACCGCCGGGGGTGACGGCGCCTTCAATTGTGTCACAGGCGTTGCATGTTCCAAGTCTTTTAACCTGTTTCAGATTTCCTATCAACGTTTTAGGGACATTTATTTGTTGTAGTCTTGCTTTAATATGCTTCCATCCTGATGGTGATGGCCTATCCCACTTTCTCACCAGATCATGGACAATGTCTACGATATTCGATCCCTGTACCTTTGATCCTTCCACAATGATCTCCCCTGTATCGGTCCATTGTATGGCGGGATCCTCATTCAATAGATTATAAAGACTTAAGCCTTTACTCCTCAATGTACGTGGGAGGGTATTTTTTAATACATGTTCGATATGTTGTGTGGTTAATCTTTTTGGTTGGTCAGCTGTGTCGTCGGGCACAGATCCTATGCCGCCATCGTCCCCCGTGCTGTGCCTAATAACCACAGGAATCTCTGTAGGGCTCTTATAATTTTCGTACTCGTGAAGAAATTTCTGCAGAGCTTCTTGGTATAAGATTCTTTCTCATCAGGTGTTTTTTCACTGTTTAATAGGCTAACAATTCGCTTTCCATTCTTTTAAGTCTGCTTTTACGGGATCTCGATACGTGTCTGGATTCCTTTGCAGTGAGACGTACACCTCGTGGGGAATCACTACCACTTTCTTCATTATATTAATCTAGTCAGTAAAGGACCCAAAACTGAAAATAAGATGGGGAGAAATGACCCTCCTGTTTGTACAATAATTCGTTTTTTTCTTCGCTACAGTTTGGCTTTTACGAGCGAGTGCACGTATTATGTTCTTGTAGCGGCGTAGGCGAGCCTTCTGATGGGTTTTCATTGATACATTGCAATTTATAACGTTAAGACAGATTTCACAGGTGCATTTTAAAAAGTCGGCATCGATTTTTAATAAACATCTGCTGCATTGCCCGGGGCAGCGATGATAGATTTTTATTAATTCACGGTATTTCTTTAATCTCTTTGTCATTCTGGAATATACACCGTTTCAGGCTCGTTTGGAAATATATTCGTCGCAGAAGCACTCTAAACGTGTTTCGCGGATGAAGGTCGCAAAGCAAATATCCCCTAACGCGTGCTTGTAGCTTCTTTATAAACTTCCAAAAACTCCTTACGCTGATTCGGGAACATTTGATTGGCTAATACCCAATTTGTGATACATCTCTACGTTGCGCGAATAAGACTAGATATTGCGTATTTAACGACACATCGCGCATGTATCTATTTTTGAAAAAATAGATACATGCGCGATGTGTCGTTAAATACGCAATATCTAGTCTTATTCGCGCAACGTAGAGATGTATCACAAATTGGGGTATTAGCCAATCAAATGTTCCCGAATCAGCGTAAGGAGTTTTTGGAAGTTTATAAAGAAGCTACAAGCACGCGTTAGGGGATATTTGCTTTGCGACCTTCATCCGCGAAACACGTTTAGAGTGCTTCTGCGAACGAATATATTTCCAAACGAGCCTGAAACGGTGTATATTCCAGAATGACAAAGAGATTAAAGAAATACCGTGAATTAATAAAAATCTATCATCGACTGCCCCGGGCAATGCAGCAGATGTTTATTAAAAATATCGATGCCGACTTTTTAAAATGCACCTGTGAAATCTGTCTTAACGTTATAAATTGCAATGTATCAATGAAAACCCATCAGAAGGCTCGCCTACGCCGCTACAAGAACATAATACGTGCACTCGCTCGTAAAAGCCAAACTGTAGCGAAGAAAAAACGAATTATTGTACAAACAGGAGGGTCATTTCTCCCCATCTTATTTTCAGTTTTGGGTCCTTTACTGACTAGATTAATATAATGAAGAAAGTGGTAGTGATTCCCCACGAGGTGTACGTCTCACTGCAAAGGAATCCAGACACGTATCGAGATCCCGTAAAAGCAGACTTAAAAGAATGGAAAGCGAATTGTTAGCCCTATTAAACAGTGAAAAAACACCTGATGAGAAAAGAATCTTATACCAAGAAGCTCTGCAGAAATTTCTTCACGAGTACGAAAATTATAAGAGCCCTACAGAGATTCCTGTGGTTATTAGGCACAGCACGGGGGACGATGGCGGCATAGGATCTGTGCCCGACGACACAGCTGACCAACCAAAAAGATTAACCACACAACATATCGAACATGTATTAAAAAATACCCTCCCACGTACATTGAGGAGTAAAGGCTTAAGTCTTTATAATCTATTGAATGAGGATCCCGCCATACAATGGACCGATACAGGGGAGATCATTGTGAAGGATCAAAGGTACAGGGATCGAATATCGTAGACATTGTCCATGATCTGGTGAGAAAGTGGGATAGGCCATCACCATCAGGATGGAAGCATATTAAAGCAAGACTACAACAAATAAATGTCCCTAAAACGTTGATAGGAAATCTGAACAGGTTAAAAGACTTGGAACATGCAACGCCTGTGACACAATTGAAGGCGCCGTCACCCCGGCGGTAACACCTTTGAAGAGGAGCAAGAAGAGGTTAAACCAACCCTACCCACGTGCCTCTAGAATACGCAAATGGCTAACGTATTAAGTAAGCGCTATTATGACATTTCTACCCCATCCTCTTACGGCGGCGTAGATAGACTGTACAGAAGTGTTTACGGAGTAGGAAAAAAAAGATGTTGAAAGATTTTTGAGGGAGCAGGACGCTTATACGCTTCATAAGACTGTGAGAAAAAGGTTTAAAACAGCCAAGACAACGGCTTCCTCGATTGATTATATTTGGCAAGCAGATTTAACAGACATGCGAAGATATTCTGTGTATAACGATGGTTACCGCTACATTCTATTCATAATAGACGTATTCTCTAGATATCTGTGGCTAGTTCCTCTGAAAATAAATCACCTGAAACAGTTGCTAAAGCCACCAAAACGCTAATGTTAAAAGAAAACAGGGTTCCTGGCTATTTTTGTACGGATATGGGGAAGGAATTTATAGGCCGTGCTTTTCAGAACATGTTGACAGAGTTTAATATCAGCTATTACACAACCAATTCTATACATAAGGCTTCTTTAGCTGAAAGAGTTCAGCGCACCATAAAGGAACGCATGCACCGTTATTTTACACATAAAAACATATACAGATTTCTAGACATTCTGGAATCATTGGCATCATCCTACAACCGCTCACACCATCGCACGATTGGGGCAACACCTAACGAAGTTTTAGAAAGAGGTACGCTCACGAGAAGAGATGGATCACCACCACCACCACCACACTCTACGCGCTTCAAAATCAATGATTATGTAAGGCTGTCGCGTTCGGGGAATAAATTCGCAAAGGGTTTTGAGCAAGGATGGACACGCGAGATTTTAAAGTTAGGGCTGTGAGACCTAAAGGTGAGAAAATGATGTATTACATTGAAGATTTGAATGGGTGAAGAAATCTCAGGAGGCTTTACCGCGAGGAATTGCAGAAAGTTGCGTTTAATTTAGAAAAAAATGTGTTTAAAATTGATAAAATTTTAGGAAGCAAAGGTTCAGGAAGGAGAAAAATGTACCTGGTGAAATGGCTAGGGTACCAGAAAGCTTCAACACCTATATAAAAGCTGATGCAATAATGAAGCTTAAATAGTATGCAACATGGCTCCTAACCATTTCTACGTCACACTCCCGTCCTCCTCGTCCCTGTCTGTACACCCTAACAACACACTAGCCAACTTTCTAACAGAACTCCATGGGCACATTGAATTGGGTCGTGATTCGTATGAGGTGGGGATATGCGAAATTCAGCTGGACACCGTCTTTTTAAATATTGAACATAAAGAAACCGTTTTTTTACGATTCTTAGAGACATTGACGAGTGTGAAAAAGCTGGGTAGCTATGGATGAAACTATGCGCATCGCTCGGACTAAGATTGCACGGTATTACAGTACAGAAGTAAGACTAGGGCCGGGGCAATATGGTTCGGCCGAGGATGTTGTGAGAGGCTTAAACGTAAGTTTAAGAAACTCAAACTTACGAATGATTTAGTATACGAAGTCGTAAACAGCCCTGCACATACACTAATCCTAAAATCAAAGACTAACAGACGTATTAAAGACCATAGAAAGTTCCAAATTCTAGCCAATGGCCGCTATAGCGCAGCCTTCCAAAGAGACACATTTCACGAGACACAGCATGACTTGTCCAGATTAATGTATCAATTGAAGATGGAGAAATTGCTGAAAGGTCCCCAGACATGTGCTATATTTACAGTAATATAGTGGAGCACCAGTTTGTTGTGGATACCGAGGCACGCCTGCTGCGCATTGCTCACATCCCCAACCATAGAGGAAGGAGTTTGAGTATTACATATGACAGACCCCATTATGTGAATGTCGCAACTAATTTAATAACCAATATCACAATATATATAAGAACGATTGAGGCCGAAAACTTCCCATTCGGTAACGGGAGCTTAACAGTGAAGCTACACTTTCGACGCACTGAGTTATAATGGATAGAAAGCCTTTCACCGTCTATCGAGGGATGCGATACCAGCGCGGTAGTGGACTTGGATCCATTTTTTCATCCATACTACGTACGGCTGTTCCTTTGCTGAAGAGGGGTGCCAGATACCTTGGAAGGAAAGCGCTACAATCAGGCCTTAACACTGCAGAAGACATATTGGCCGGGCTAAACCTAAAGAAGCTCTAAAAAAACATTTAAAGCGTACACGGGACGAAATCATCAAAGATGCAAAGAGAAAAATGCGTGGTGGCGGGAAGAAGAAGAAGAGGACTCCCCGGAAGAAGAAGGGGTCACGTGGTATTAAACGTAAAAGGCTATCAAAAAAGAAATGCTGTAAGCGAATGAAACCTATGGTTGACCACTTTTTTGATGATAATCGCTAAGGATATTGATCTCATGAATCATAGTTTGTTACCACTTGTCGAGAGAGGAGTCACTATTTCGCCATGGCACGCTTCATCCACCCATGTAGTTCACAATGCTGTAAATCGGAGCTGTCCCTTTTTGAGCTCCCGCCAACCCAAGTTTCTATTGAGCACAGTGACTTTATTACAATTAACCCTTTAAACACAATTAGTTCCCCGAGTGCACCTATAGAATTCGTGATACCCAGCTCAGGTCCTTACTTTTTTGATCCAAGCTGTGTGCACATGTACGCTAAGCTACGTATAGCCCATTCTGATGGAACGGTCTGCGATGACAAATATGCTGTATACCCTGAAACAAACTTTCTGCACGCCATATTCAACCAGTGTGACGTATATTTAAATCAGACCAACATATCGGCAGGCACGGGGTACTATCATCTACGAGCCTATTTGGAAAATGTCCTCAACTTTTCCAAAGAAGCGAAGGCTACCTTTTAAGTGCGGAGGGATATTATCAAACTAAAGATGAAAATAGTATAAAGGACAAATTTAAAAATTCTAAAAAGAAAATATACGTGTTTTGGACGGTTGCACACAGATTTCACTTTCCAGGAGAAGTTGCTTGTGAACGGGGTGGATATGAAAATAAAGCTCACCCGCACGAGTCCTGAGATCTGCTTAAATCTGGATGCGAATCAAGAAGAGGGTGCAAAGTCCGTTGTGGTTCACATTATGGACACACACCTCCGCGTACGGCGAGTGAAATTAAGTTCACCAAAACAACTAGGAAAATTGAGAAAAATTTACTGAACGCTACAGTGAAATATCCTATTAACAGAGTGCAGATCAAACTATATACGGTTCCTGCAGGGTTGGCATCGAAGCAGATAGAAAACATTGCCCTGGGAAATCTTCCTAAAAGGATATTAATCGGCATGCAGGACCACGCTTCGGTGAATGGAAAAATAAAAAGAGTGCCTTTAAATTCGAGAATTTCGGACTTAAAAATATAACTCTATACGTTAATGACACTGCTTTGGTGGAACAATGGGTACGGACTATTCATCAGACGCTGTGTTACCTCTTTGTGCCAGAGCCTATAGTAATCTGACCCATATTGCAGGTGATTGTGATGAGCTTGGTAATGGGGTAACGCAGGAAGAATTCATTGATCAATTTAACCTTTACCCGTTTGACATTACACCTGACTTATCTGCTAGCGTAAATACCCATTTAGCCCCACAGCAGAGCGGAAACATCTCAGTGCGGCTGGAATTCGCCAAGCCTATAGACGCTCCTATTAGTGTACTAGTATATCTCGAATCGCAAGCCCTAATAGAAGTAGATAGATTTAGAAGCGTTATCACTGACTTTTAAAATGGATGCTAATACACTTCAGAAAGTAATGGAGCGAGTCACACGTTCCAAATTTATCGGCGTGTTTGCGAAACATTGAGTTTGCCAAGTACGCGAGAATGCGGTAGTCGAACACAGACATCATCGGTAATGAAGGGATTCACTGGATCGCTGTCTATTTTAAAAATAGGCAGCGCCTGTACTATTTTGATTCACTCGGTACTCAACCCTGGAGTGACCCTATTATTGTAAAATTTCTCGCTCAGTTACATATTCCCGAAGTTGTGTGGACCCCACTTCGCATGCAAGGATATTTTACTAATGTTTGCGGAATGTACTGCGTCTCATTTCTCATGCATATGTCAAATGATAAAGAATTTATAAATTTTTAAATTTATTTGACCCGGTCACACTCGCCGAAACGATGAAATGGTATGCAGACAGATAAAAAACCGTTTTTCCAATTGTACGTACTCGTTGTATTATAATGTTTTTGTTCGTATATTTGTAACGATATATTCTGTAGTTGTTTATTGTACTGATTTCTTTCATTTAATAAATTTATGAAAATATATTGTGTCTTCTTATCCCAAAAAGATCGAAAAACACTTACATTATTTCGGTGTGACATTGTTGAATGATCAGTATATCCTCTCTATTCCGAGATTCTTCAAAAGATTGTATAACACGTGTCAAATCCTCATCGGACCTTAAAGGAATAATGCTTTTAAAACATATACAGAGTATACAGACAGATCCCCATTATGTGAAGATATCTTTGGTTCGAGGAATAACATTGAATGCCATAAAAATTTCGATTTTAGCATAATGGGGATAACCAAATAACATTGATTGACATTTTTGGCGAGTATCTATTTGACGAGATACTACAACTCTCCATATATAAAAACGAATTATAGACACTTACATTTCTATGGTAGCCCCCTGCGTCGGGTTGTAAGGAGCGTCACTGCAAATATCTTCAACGGTTTGCGTTGGAAATAATTCGCCACGGTCAATCGCATTGAAAAGACTAATTGCTGTTAATGCTGCAGTATCACGTTCTTCATACAATTCCGGGGAGACGTACAGGTCCATGGTGGAGGATGTGTGACATTGTTGACTGCTCAGTGTATCCCCCGTATTCCGAAATTCTTCAAAAGATTGTATAACACGTGTCAAATCCTCATCGGACCTTAAGGAATAATGCTTTTAAAACATATACAGAGTATACAGACAGATCCCCATTATGTGAAGATATCTTTGGTTCGAGGAATAACATTGAATGCCATAAAATTTCGATTTTAGCATAATGGGGTAACAAAATAACATTGATTGACATTTTTGGCGAGTATCTATTTGACGAGATACTACACCCCATCCATATATATATATAAATTCTAATTATAGACACTTACATTTCTATGGTAGTCCCTTGCGTCGGATTGTAAGGAGCGTCACTGCAAATATCTTCTACGGTTTGCGTTGTAAATAATTCATCACGGTCAACCGCATTAAAAAGGCTAATTGTCGTTAATGCTGCAGTATCACTCTCTTCATACAAGTCTGGGGAGACGTACAGGTCCATGGTGGAGGGAATGATTATTCACTGACGCGAAAATAGCTACTGTTACTCCAAACTGAAAAATATCCCTTTTTATAGGCACAATCGCCAAGCTCCGCCCCAAAAGACCGGATGTTCGTAGTGATTGGCTGCCGATGTAGCTGGGTGGAGCTATGACGTGTAACAATCCGCTATAACGGGACCGGACGAGTAACATATATATATTTTCACCAATAGATTAATGCTCGTATTCTCCTTTGAAAATTATTTTGTTATTCGTATAGAACTTTTGATACTGATTCCTAATATGGTTTCAGAATGTTTCTATCACCCATAGTTTTTCGAGAAAATATTTACTCAGATTTCCCCGCATCATTAGTCACTAATGTAATCGAGAGGTTATAAAGAAATATATCCTAATTATATTTTAAAAGAACATTCGGTTTCAACGTTAAACTGTGGGTCTAAGGTGGGGTGAAAACCTTTCCAATTGCGCTAGGGGACAATTATTTGGTGTTTCTTATAATACTTTTGGCACTGAGTCAGGTTTCAGAATTTTCTAATGTTAAACTGTGGGTCTAAGGTGGGATGAAAACCTTTCCAATTGCGCTAGGGGACAATTATTTGGTGTTTCTTATAAAACTTTTGCATTTTTCATGCAGTTAACCATGTGAGCAAACTTCTGCAGTCTCCTACAATGCAGTTTGATGTGGCAGTCAACCTCCTCACAAAAACAAAAGACTCAATCACCAGCTACAGAAACAGGTTTTGTTGCAGCACAAGTCGTAGCTAGGGATATATGTGAGGAAATAAATGTGGAGGCTGTGCTGAAGGAGAAGAGGCTCAGATCCACAAAAAAGCACTTTGCTTACGAAGCTCCTGACGAAACATTTACAGAAGCCTTAAAGAGGCTGGAAGCCAAATTTTTCAATGAGGTGGTGGATTGTGCCATCGGGTCAATAAATGAGAGATTCAAAACATTAGATGATGTGAGGGACATATTTGGGGTTCTCCTAAACTTCACCACAATGAACAAGGAAGACTTGTCCTGCAAGTCTGAAAAGCTCTCTAAGATACTGAGCTCTGGAGCTGACTCTGACATTGATGGAAGAGAACTGGCCCTCGAAATTAAGAACTTGCCGACTTTACCTTCACACAACATGACTGCATTGGAGCTTCTCTCCTTTATTCATCAGAAGCAACTGGAGGAACTATACCCCAATCTCTGGGTTGCACTAAGAATTGCCTGCACTCTACCTGTGACAGTAGCGTCAGCCGAGAGGAGCTTCTCTAAGATGAAGCTAATCAAGAACTACCTCAGATCATCAATGGGGCAGGATCGCCTCAGTGGCCTCGGCATCATAAGCATCAACCAGGACGTTGGCAGGGAGATTTCATATGATGATGTTATTGATGATTTCTCCCAGAAAAAATCTAGGAGGCAAAAATTTTGAAGCTGCAAACTGTTCTGTATAACTGTTAGCTATTACACGATTGTATCGTAGAGTTAGTAATTGTTTGGTATTTGCTAATTGCATTATTTTTTTATACGTAGTTCTGTGTCATTTATTCTAAATAATGTATAAGCTAATTTTCAGGAATTTCATGAAGAGTATTTTTTCTGTTTGTCTTCTGAAAGTACAGGGTGTCCATAAATGTTTACCCTGAAAACAGTATGCTCTCATGTTTTAATGACGAATTACATCCGTTTTCTTTTTACAGGTGCTCTCGTACACGCATAGAGTTTCTGTGCTGGTGTGTTTCGTCTACCGCATTCGCCGCTAGGAGTGCTGTAGTAGCTGTTCAGTTAAGATGGCGTCTGTGACAAAGAAGGCAGAATGTGTTGTGTGGCTTGCAGAAACAAAATCTCCTGTCAGTGTTCAGCGAAGGTTCAGAACAAAGTATGGAAAGAATCCACCTGATGTGAAGTTAATTAAGTCGTGGATGAAAAAATTCTTGGAAACTGGAAACGTGGAAAAGGGAAAGAGCAGTGGTAGACCATCAGTTTCCGATGGGATGGTGGAAAACATTCAAACTGCTTTCACACGGTCACCAAGGAAATCGGTGAGACAAGCTTCATGCCAACTAAAGATACCGAAGTCTACGGTGCACAAGGTGTTACACAAACGTTTGAAGTTACACGCCTACAAGGTACAAATTGTTCAAGAACTGGAGCCTGATGACCGTCCAAAACATGAACAATTCGCTATTGACATTTTGAACAGCATTGACGAGGATAATGACTTCCTGTTACGTGTCTGCTTTTCAGAAGAGGCTACGTTTCATCTTAGTGGTAGAGTCAACAGACACAATGTGCGTATTTGGGGATCGGAAAACCCACGTGCCGTAAGGGAGCATATTCGGGGCAGTCCGAAGATCAATATCTGGTGTGGACTAATGCATGACCAGATAATTGGTCCTTTCTTCTTCGCTGAGAACACTGTTTCTGCAACTGTGTACCTGGATATGCTCAACAATTACGCCATCCCCCAACTGCTGGACAGACAGCCAACTGTCATCTTCCAACAAGATGGGGCCCCCCCTCATTGGGCGCATGTTGTTCGTGAAACTCTCGACGCAACATTTCCAAATCGATGGATTGGCAGGGACGGACCAATCCCATGGCCCCCAAGATCACCAGACATTACCCCGCTGGACTTCTTTCTCTATGGTCATGTTAAAGATTTGGTTTATGGAACAGTTGTTCCAGATGTCAGGACATTGCGAGAACGCATTACGGATGCAATTGCAACAGTTAACCCACAAATGTTGAAAAATGTGTGGCGTGAGTGTGAATACCGTTTAGACATTTTACGTGCCACTAGGGGTACACATGTGGAAGCTTATTAACTTCATTAACTATGTATCAAAACTTTGTATGTTTATCTACTTATGATTAAAACTGTTTGAATACGAGTGTTTATTTAAAAGTTATAGCATGCTTTAATCAGGGTAATCTTTTATGGACACCCTGTACATATTTGTTGTTTTGGACATAAATGTTTTCATTAAAATTGTTTCATAATTGTTTTTTATTAACAGCCATTTTTTGTATGTGTGTGCTGAGGTGATGTAGTAAGGCGTGAGTTGGTGGATGGAGGGGTGGAGTCCCAGTGGTGGGATTCAGCCGGTTCGCACCGGTTCGTGCGAACCGATTCCTAAAATTTCCCGAGTTCGCCGAACCGGTCCTTAACCCTTTCAGTCCGTGCATGAATTTTCTTTATACGAATATTTATTTATAAAAACACGCAATAAAAATTTGTAGTATATTCATAACCACCATAAACAATGCTTTCCTGAACGGCACTAAGTTGATCACGTGACTTGCTGTCGGAAGCTGACGCAGGTGCACATAGGGAGTGGGGAGGGTGTGAGAAGGCGTACGTTTTTCAGTCCTTGTCTAGATAAAACAGTGGTCGGTGTGTTTCTAGCCGTCTAGCAGTGGTATCGGTGTTATACATTTGTACGAATATACAATAAATTACTTGCTATAAGTACCACTATAGGTATAGTCAATTTTTAAACGTGAGTAATTAGATCTGGTAACTTTTATATTTTATTACCGTAATACGGTAATAAAATAATAATAAAATAAAATAATAATAATGATCCGAAATTTAGAGGACCTCTTAACCATTGCCAATCCACCCCTGTTGTTATTATAATTCAAAATTTATCTATTTCAGCCCCGAAAATGAAGCGACAACATGTTTTGTCTGATTTTTTTACAAAGAAACCGAGATCTAAAAGTTCAAACGAAGATCCAAGCGAACATCTAACACCAACAGGCAATGAAACTTCCACTTCCAATACTGAGCAAATCAGAGGTGAATTTCCAGCAACTGCTCTTCCTGATTGATGGAGAACGAAACAGGTCGAAGAATTCCAGAAAAAATATGATGGTTTGTTTGTTCACAACAAGAAACTGGGTTGTAATTACTTCGCAAAAATTGATTCAATAAACATGAAGGAGATTCATGTATCGATGGAATGGGGAAACTTCAGTACTGAAGTATCAGGAAAAGATAAAACTGTCCAGCAAGCATCTCTCAGAAAGAAAATGAATGAACACTTTTCATCGAAAGCACACCAAATATGCGTAAAACAATTGAAAGATCGTGCGGATGATGTAATTACCAAATGCTTGGATAAAATGAACCAAAAACATATCAGCTCTACATGTAGAGGCTTTAATACCATTTACAGTATGGCAAAAAGAACTAGGCCATTTGCTGACAATGAACATGAGATTGAACTACAAGTAAAAAATGGGTTGGACATGGGAGTGGGACTTCATTCTCGGAAAACTGCCGTTAAAATAGTTTATCACATTGCAAGAGAAATTAAAAAGGAAATATTTACTAAAATAATCAAAAAAGATTTAAAGCTTTGTATCATCATTGATGAAGCTTCAACTATATCTAGCAAATCAGTGCTCATAATTTTTTAAAAGTAGAAGATTCTGATATTTCTCCAACAATTTTCCTCGATTTGGTTGAGCTGGAAGCACAGGATGCTGAAACAATATACGGGTGTCAGGAAATGATTGCCCCCCCTGTAGAGCAAAAACTAGAAGAGATAGATAAAAACCGGCGAGACCACTTGAAAGAGCGTTAAAATCTGAGTAAAAACCATTATATTCTATTCCTGTGATTTTAATTCTTACCATTTTTTTCCCCACAGAAACCATGGCATCATCTATTTTGAACGATTCAGAGAAAAAGCGAGTTCTTGACCGCATTCGAGCTGTCACATTTCGTGAAGCAAAGGAAGCTGGTGCAACTTTCATAACTCGACACTGGGTGGCTGAGAGATTAAAAAGATCAGAAGACTTTGTCAAAAGAAATTGGAATAAGAATCCTGAAGATTGTGAAACAGAATTTCGAGGAGGAAGACCGGAGAAATTATCTCAAGAATCGAAAGACATTGTGCTTGCTGCATCACGGCGCCGAAAGAAGAGCTGCTCTGAGGTAGCGAAAGAGATACTTATCCGTCGTGGTAAGATAGTCAATCGGCAAATTGTGCATCAATTTCGAGTTCGCCAAGGCTTGAGTGCTTAGCATGAAATAGCTAAGCCACGGAAGAGTGATCTTAATATTGAAGATCGGCTATGGTTTTGTGATTATCTTGAGGAATGGACGGAAGACGATTTCCTTCACTTGGTTGTCAGCGATGAATTCTTCGTTTATGTCTCCAGAAAACCAAATTTTCAGAATGATCGGGTTTGGGCAACAACTCCTGATGAAGTCCCAGACGACCAGAAGTATCGAGAAATAGTAAAAAATCCAGCATGTGTGGGCGTTTTCATTATGTTCTCTATTCGGAAGCTCATCTGGGTTATCAAACCAAGAGGAACCAGTTGGGATGGGCCTTATTTTCGAAATGTAATTTTAGCCCAACATGTAATTCCGTTTTTGAAAGACCCCGAGTGTGTTTTGGATGTTGAACAGGCAACCTTTCTTCACGACAAAGCCCCCTGTATGAAAGCACTTGCGACTCAACAACTGCTTAAGGACAATAACATTGATTTTTTCGGAAATAATGAATGGCCTGGCAATTCTCCCGATCTTAATGTCTGTGAACATGTCGGATCCATCATGAAGGATCGGGTGGAGTCCTTAATGCTGGAACAACCCATTCAGAATCGGTATTCAACAGAAATTATGACTGCAAAGATCAACGAAGTCCTTGAAGAAATGAGTCATGATACCGATCTCTTTGAGACACTTCTGGGATCATACCCCCGTCGATTAATGGCCGTCAGAGCTGCAAATGGGGGCAACACCCGATATTAAAACAAGTGTTTTTTATTCAAAATTAAACGCTCTTTCGCGTGGTTTTGTCTGTTTTTTTCTATTCCTTTCAGTTTCTTCTGTACAGGGGGTGAAATCATTTCCTGACACCCTTTACACAAATTTGTTAACAAGTTTACACGCAGTTGAATTTGATAATGGATATTTGAAAAATAATTTGGTCGCATTTTGTTCTGATGGTGCGAGTGTGATGCTTGGTCGCAAATCAGGGGTGAGCGCCAGACTTATACAAGATTTTCCTGACATCGTCATCTGTCATTGTTTGAATCACCGCCTGCAACTTGTTTTAGATAATTCTATCGCTGAACTAAACCAAGTGAATCATTTCAAAATGTTCATAGATAAAATCTACACGATTTTTCACCAATCAAACAAAAATCAAACGGAACTTTTCAACATTTCGGAAGCACTTGGACTATAAATTATAAAGATTGGTAGAGTTTTGGGGCCAAGATGGGCTGCTTGCAGCTTAAGACCAACACTTGCTGTATGGCGTGTTTATCCAGCTTTATACAAATATTTTTCTTCAAACGAAAAATATTCAGGAATGGCTACCCGTCTTCGCAACAAATTCTTCTTAGACGATTTAGCATTAATGACTGACATACTACAAGAAATATCACTACTTTCCAACGCCCTTCAAACCAGATATCTAAATATCGCGAGAGCTGAAAAACTAATAAAAAGATCAATTTTGGCTTTTGAAATGCTTAAAGAAAATCAAGGAACCTTCGAAAAGAAAATTAATGAAACCAAAAAATCCGACGCCTTTAAAAATATTGATTTTATAGAAAATCAAATCTATAGAAACCTTCCTCGTGAGAAACTACTGGATGAAATCATCAAACATATGAAAACCAGGTTGATGGACTGTGATCATTTAAAAACAAGAAATAATGCACAAAATAGTGATAATAGAATTCATGAACTCGTGAACAAACTTGAGCCAGATTCTTGGAATATCGATGAAGTTGTTGTTCCTTGGAAAGCCGCCGAAGAGGAATTGTGTGAATTCAATGAAATCTTTAATTATGAAATCAACATCAATGATTTCCGCAACTATTTGGAAAATGTTTTAAAAAATCGCCATAATCATGAGATTCCAACCACTATACAAAAGGCTAAAAATATCCTCAATACTGTTGCCATTAGTTCTGCGGAGGCAGAAAGAGGGTTTTCAACTATGAATATTATATATTCAGATAAAAGAAGCCGTCTTACAGTTCACAATGTGGCAAATTTGATGGCAATTAATTTGACTGGCCTTCCATTCGAATCCTGGGACCCCACTCCATCAGTTCAAACGTGGCTGAGAAATAACCACACAGCCGATGACAATTGGATTAAAAAAGGAAGAAATAAAGACAACAATGATAATGAAGTGGCGATTTGGAAATATTTAAAAGGAAATTAAATAAAGAATTTCAATAAAAACATTTTTTTAGTTTTCATTTCTGACACGGAAGGGAGAGAAGGGGGAAAGGGGAGGGGAGGGCGAACCGGTTCTTAAAATTTTTGAATCCCACCACTGGGTGGGGCCTCAAATGGGTATACTGCTTAGGGCCCCCTAATGGCTAGAAACGGCCCTGATTATCATGCTAACAGATATAGACAGTGGAGCAAATACTAACAGTATAGTAACATCCTTTGCGGACGACACAAGGATCAGCAGAAAAATCAGCGATGCAAATGAAGTGGAGGCCTTGCAAAGAGATACGAACAAAATATACAAATGGTCTGAAGACAACAACATGACATTTAACACCGAGAAATTTCAGCTCTTGAGATATAGTAGAAATGAGGAACTTAAACAGACTACATATTATGCTCCACATAGACAGGAAATTCAGAGAAGCACGAAAGCGATGGACTGGGGGGGGGGTAATAATGACCGATGATGCCAAATTCGAGACACAAAATCAGATAGCAATGCACAAAGCAAAAAGAGTCGCGGGATAAGTACTAAGAACGTTCAAAAGGAGGGACAAGACAGTAATGATTCCCTGCTGAGAACACTGATCATTCTAAAACTTGAATACTGCTCAGTTTTGACGCCCCCACATAAAAAGGAAGAAATTAATAAACTAGAAGAAACGCAGAGACATTTCACAGCCAAGATTGATGGCTGCAAAGAACTCAACTACTGGGAAAGACTACGTAAACTAAATCTATACTCCCTGGAAAGAAGAAGAGAGAGGTACACCCTAATCTACATATGGAAATGATCGAAAAACTGGTACCAAACCTAAAACTAAACCCAATTACCATCCAAACAACGCTGGAAAATAGGAAAGACAGAATGTGTAGTGTTCCCAAATTAAAGGCCCGACAAGTGACCTCAACACTGAAGGAAAATAGCTTGGTTGTCAGGGGGCCAAGACTTTTTAACCAGTTTCCAAAAGACCTCAGAAACGTTACAGGGGTTAAAGTTGAAGTCTTCAAGAGAAGACTAGATGCCTGGCTCAGGACGGTACCAGATGAGCCTGGTGTACCTAACTGTGTGAGATGGAGAGCGCAAGAAAGCAACTCGCTCCTCCACCAAGCCAGACTTAGAGGCTGGGCCACCAACTTGACCTTCGTGTGAAGAGAAACCATCACACGGAACATCAACGAGGTTAACGAGGTTATAGTATATATAGTATATATCTTAATAAGAGGAAGGTAGAAGTTTTATTTCTTTAGATATAGACTGACTGGATTTTTCTAATTTATTTAATTCCTCCGACTTTTGGGAACACTGTATGTGAATTCTATTCATTTTATAGAGTTTGCAGTCAGATCGAAGACGGTTGCTGCGATGCAGCATTTGAAGGCTCAACTGAATCAGCACTCCCGCTTTTGAACCCTGATTCCACATACAGTAAGTATTTTTACATTTTTTTTAAATGTAACTAGTTATTTATGGTGGGGCATGTTTTTGGTTGGATACAGCGAATTTCTATTTGGAGTTTTATAGCATTAATATATAATATATATATATATATATATATATATATATATATATATATATATATATATATATATATATATATATATATATATATATATATATAATGTTTGACATTATGCAGGTTTTTATAAAATAATACAGAAAATTAGATATTTATTTATTAGAAGTCACAATGGAGTACAAATATACTTTAAAAGTTTAAATTAATTCACTGATGCACAGAATGCAGATATAAGACTTACACCTCTCCAATTATAACCTGAAGAATTAATAACTCACTCCAAAGTTTACAAGTTACATAAGAAATATAAATAAATCCCCCTCATTTTTGTTACATTATATAGTGTTTTTAGTAACAAATGGGAACAGATAATTCACAGGCCTGCGATGGAAAAACTTTTTCCATAATTTTAGCTGTTTACAATGTATTTTTGTGTGCTGAATTCGAAAAACACAATAAAAATGTCATACGACACAAAGTTATTTCACAAATTCGATTTTTTTGTGAAGCGACTTCGAGAAAATGCCAGATTTCCGGAAATTACTAGAAACTTCTAAGAGATATAAATACTGGGTTGCCAAGCCGTATGAGTCAGTTGTTACTCAGATTTCATGACGTGCGCACAATGATTCATCCGAAGCGAATTTTTTCAGTGATTTTGAGTTGTTTTTTGTGTGTTATATCAGCGAACTAGCGTGTCTTGATAGTGTTAAGAAAGCTTTATTTAGCCTTTATTAAATTAAATTCAAGACTCTTATTGTGTTCTGGGTACTGTAGTAAGTTGTGAATCATGGCTAGCCGTGGATGTGTCAACAGTCCCGACAGCTTCTGCTACATATGCGGGGAATTTGTGATCAAGAAACATCAAAGAAACGTAACAAATTTTATTAGGCAAGTGTACCATGCCTACTTTGGAATGAAACTAGGAGACCAAGACAAACCATGGGCACCACACAAAGTTTGTTTTATTTGCGTAGAGGATCTAAGGAAATGGTGTAAAGGCAAAAAGAAAGCATTCAGATTTGGTGTGCCAATGGTATGGAGGGAGCCAAAAAATCACTGTGATGACTGCTATTTTTGCTCTTGTGATGTTAAAGGCTATAACTCAAAAAATAAGAAAGCCATATTCTATCCAAATCTTCCATCAGCTTTTCGACCTGTTCCTCATGGGCCAGAAGTTCCAGTTCCGCTTCCACCAGAAACATTGGAAGATTTGCCTAGTAATTCTGGTTCAGATACTGATCATGAAGAATTTCAGTGTGATATAGGAAGTCAAGACCCCCAGTTGTTCACTCAATCTGAACTAAACGATTTAGTGAGAGATTTGGGATTATCCAAGGAATCTGCTGAACTCTTAGGCTCCAGATTAAAAGAAAGAAATTTATTATCAGCTGGAACATCGATATATTTGTATAGAAGAAGAGAAAAGGAGTTTATTCACTACTTTTCACATGAGGGCAATTTAGTTTACTGTAGTGATATTGATGGTTTGGTACAGGCATTTGGCATTGAGTACAAAGCGGATGAATGGAGACTTTTCATCGACTCTTCTAAAAGAAGTCTAAAAGCTGTTCTTTTGCACAATGGGAACAAGTATGCCTCTGTACCTGTTGGTCACTCGGTACATCTCCAAGAAAGTTATGAGAATTTGGAATTGGTTCTTACAAAGATAAAATATTATGATCATCACTGGATGATTTGTGGAGACCTTCAGGTATTGTGCATGCTTCTGGGGCAGCAGGGAGGATATACTAAGTTCCCATGTTTCCTTTGTGAATGGGATAGCAGAGCAAAGAGTCAACACTGGGAGCAAAAACACTGGCCACAAAGAAGATCTCTAGAACCTGGAAGCAAGAATATTTTGCGTAAAAATCTTGTTGACCCAAAGAAAGTACTTCTACCACCTCTTCATATAAAACTAGGCCTTATGAAACAGTTTGTTAAGGCATTAGAAAAAAGTGGAGAATGCTTTAAGTACCTCTGCAAGAAGTTCCCTAACCTATCAGAAGCAAAATTAAGAGAAGGTATTTTTGTATGCCCAGACATTAGAAGACTGCTGTCAGATGAAAACTTCTTGTCTACGATGAAAGTAGAAAAAGAGGCTTGGAATTCCTTCAAAAGTGTGGTTACTAAGTTCCTTGGGAATGATAAGGACCCTGAATATGCACTCATTGTTGAAAACATGCTGGAGAAATTCAAAGCTTTGGGATGTTCAATGAGTATTAAAATTCATTTCTTGAATGCACACTTGGACTTTTTCCCAGAAAATCTAGGTGCAGTAAGTGAGGAACAGGGAGAACGTTTCCATCAAGACATTAAGGAGATGGAAAAGAGATACCAAGGCCTGTGGAACGTTAATATGATGGGGGATTATTGCTGGATGCTGCATCGTGAAAATCCGGAAGCAGCGCAAAAAGGAAATGCAACAGGCGCAGCTTCACTGGCAAAAGAAAACAGGACTACTAAGCCATTCCACTAAGTAAAGATGTAAGTATCCAAGTTTTATAGTTTTTTAAAATAAATATATTCAGAAATGGTCAGGAAATAGGTTTCATGTGGTAATTCTTCACTACTTATTTTATTCAGTAACATATTACAACATAAAAACGTCATAGCAAATGTGAAAAAAACTATACGTGATGGAGCAAATCTGAGGCCGTTTTGGATTTAGCACCCCAAATTCCTATAAAACCAGCATACAATTTCAAAAAAGTTTTTAGGACCCTCAATTTTGCAGGCCTGTGATAATTTATTTTGTTTAAATACAAATTCATCATTTAAGCGTGAATCGTATTTACTAAAAATTTCAAAAAAGTCCTCAAAAGAAAAGTCTCTAGACATGTACAGCAAAAAATATCAAACATTATTGTTTGCATACGTTAGTGTAAACGTTCTGGTGCTTATAAGTTGATATAATGGTAGGTATATACCATTTTCTTAGGAATTTCGCTATACTTCAGTCATGAAACGGGATATCTCAAGCGAGTCATGATTGTATATTTGCTATCTCCTCTTGAAATACACACCCACCCAATGAAGTCCAAGTCTTGTAGAGAAATCGGTGTTAAGTATAAGACCTACGGGATCATTTCTGTAAGACAAACTCATCACTTCATCTTTTGTGTATGTACTTATAAAAGTTTTCGCGTAAATTAGTCAGTCTTCATAACCCTCTAAATTATGAGCTCGTCCATTAAAAATCCGTTATTACCGACCTAAATCGGTCAATTTCACTTAGTTCTTGGGATTCTAGATATAATAGTACACAAATAGGATTAGGTAAGGGCTTTTAAGCGCTATTTCAATGCCAAATGCCCTTGTTTTTGAGGATTTAAGTGTGTCTAAGCATCCGATCAGTGATCAGCCGAAATGTCGAAGGCGTTGACATTGGTTCTGTTTATAGAGTCTTCCATTGATACCCCTATTCCAACATCATTACATCCGTTTGTACTAAGAATGCACGTGGAAGGCACGAGAACACAATCAAATTTCCTCATCCGTAGATTGTTCCGTTTCAAGGGCTCTACCGACAGAGGCGCCATTCACCATCAATGTTATACTCTTCAAGTAAAAAATTTCAGATTTGAACTGACGAGTTTTAT